>JBBPCW010000154.1:8294999-8306535 GCA_037974425.1 Phenacogrammus interruptus
ACGCACGCACGCACACACACACACACACACACACACACACACACACACACACACACACACACACACACACACACACATTTATTATGGATACATTGTAGTAGGCATAATATTAAAGTAGTATATTTATATATATTTATTTGTTTTGTTTTGTTTTTTTGTTACTTTGGTAATTTGTAAGTTTTTACATTTCGCTGTTTGGAAAAATGGAATTACTGAAGACATTTAATAAAGAGAGCCCTCTTAAATAAATAAATGGATAGAACAGTGTTCTTTAAGTGACTTTCCGTTTTATATAAAATTTTGTGAAGGCAGTGGACCCAAAACAAAGAGCAGATAGTGATCTGCCTCAAAATCGACACATAAACTAGATCAGGGGTCACCAACATGGTGCCCCCAAGGACCACATGAGCAGCCCGCGGATCTGTTCTGAAAATAGCACGACTCACCAGTCTGCAGCGTCTAACATTTAATTTTATCCTGTAGACGTTCTTCTTTAATCACATTTGCGTTTATGTAGATTTGAAAATGACTATATCTGAAAAAAGGATTTAAAACATGTTTATTATACGTGAAGTTTAGATAAGTTTTGTTAGACTCTGTTCTAGTGTATCATACTGGTAGACCTTTGTATGGCTCAGTACCTGTGAAATAGCTCTCAGTTTCAAAAAGGTTGGTGACCCCTGGACTAGATGCTCACAAGACTGTTATGTGTTTTTGTAATTGCGTTTTAGAAGCCATCAGTGGACCTTTAACGTAACACTTCTTATTTAGAGCTGGCATATTCTCACATTGCTACAGAGCATTTATCATAGTCATTTCCACATTAAAGCCACTAAGATGAGGCAGAACTGCTCAGCTATTCATTAGATTGCTTCAGTTTCTGTCAAAGACATAACACTTTATGAGAGGCACTTTACACTTAACAATAAAAAAAAGTGTTGTTACCAACTGAAACTGAGCAACAATCTATATGCAAGTATTTTAAATCGAGGAACCAAAGTTTGTATTCTGAAATTACTCAATTTAACTGTGTTGCATAATTAAAGGAGCCATATTTTTCTTGACATTGAGTGAAACTGGATGTGAGCCCCTGTCATAGCATGGGTGATGAGAGGGAAGGGGAGGACACCAGGGCTAAATGCAACAGAGATTTAATATGGACACAAAACAGAAATACAAACCGAAACAGAAAACCCTGACTCAAGGTATAACAGAAACAAACCAATAACAGAACAGAACAGTTAACCAAGGGGGCAAGGCTCGTGCTTCTCACAACTATGTTTTAACTCAGAAACAAGGGCTCGCTGAGCAGCGAGGGACCAACACGGCAAAATCAGAATCCAGCGCAAAAACAGAGCGCGGAGGGCAGAACAGTAGGTTCTCTCTGAAGCACGATCCTGCAACGAAAATGAACAAAAGAACAGATCATCAAAACTGGGGCAATAAACAGAGCAGGACAACACAACCAGACACAACCTGCATACAAAGACAAATACAGACACAGGGAACTGGGGCCGGACTGGGGTTTAAGTAATGGAGGGGAAATGAGGGACAGGTGAAAGCAATAAGGCGGGGAGTGGAACAAACGAGGCGTGGGGACTAGAAAGGGAGCAAGGGAGGAAAGGGGAAGGGAGGACTGAAGGAGAATCGGGACAGAGGGGACAGACGCGGAGTCAGGGCAGGGAAGAACGAAAATAAGAAAGGCGAGACTGAAAACTAATATTCTGGTGATAGGGAGCGGAGTGTACGGGGGGAGGGCGAGGCGACCGTGATAGCCCCATTGACTTTTACCTGATATTTTGGTTACTGTGCCTTTACGAGTGACATGTGTTAATGAGTTATGTTATGATTTCTTTCACTGTATAGAGCTTGATTTAAAAAGCTGACCTGAAACACTTCTTATAATTTCATTTGGAAATGGTTGGGCTAAACCTCTGTAGGTGGATATACACCATTGATCCACTTCATTAGGAGCATCTACCTTCTCCACTCTTTGTCAATCGACAATATGGGTGTTTTTTCACAAAAAGTTCACAATTATAGACGGTATCATTTGTTACAATTGTACACTTTACTCCATTTATAAATAGTCAAGATCCCTGTCAGACCACCAATGAGAAGCTATTATTTGGAAATTAGAACATTCTCAGCACTGAAGTGAGATGTTTATGTTGAACAGAGTGAATCACACACAGCTGGTGCTGCTGGTGTTTTTAAACACTGTCCACTTTCTTAGGCTCTAACTGGTTAGTTAGTCTTACAGATGTAAAGTTATTGATGACTGATTGATGATTGTATAGCCCTACACATCTGAACTTGTCGATCTGGTATCCTAACCTTCATTCACCGTTATGTATTCATCATGTGCAAGAACAAACGGATGTACCTTATATAAAGACCTATATATATGCAGGCACGATAGGATTGTTGTCACAGTTGGAGGCAAAATAATGAGTGAACTGTGCCCACTGTGTTGCGTGGTGGAAGGACTCGGACGTGATGGAACACGAGAGAGTTCGTAAGCCACGCGTTTGATCTCAGAACGCTCCCTAATGGAGTTAGAGTCCACACCATGTTGAACTCGCGCTCTGAACACACACAGGAAGTATATAAACGACCCAGAGAGTCAGAGTACACACGGTACCAGAGAATAGTAGTGTTGGAGTTGAATAGGCAAGACGCGGGCATGGAGTCAGCAACTTCAATGTCTGTGTGATGATACTTCGCTTATTTCCGATTAACGTCACGTGACCCGGTGTGTGACAATTGTAGACGTTTTGTTAAAACATTCACCAATTAAATTTCCACCCAAAGCAAAAGTTTATACAAACCATGTTGTTAAACCCCAGATGTTTGTTTTGCATCACGACCTGTTCGCATTCCCTACTGTAAATGCTACTAGACCTGATATTACCATCATCAATGAGAACAGTAGAAATGTCTTTATCTTTGAAGTCGGCTGTTGTTTTGACCCTTTTTGAAAGAAACCTATCTAGGGAAGCTGGTGAAATATCAACCTCTTGTGCAACAAATCCGTGATCTTGGCTATAATTGTCAGTGTCTTGTGTTCATATTTGGAAGCCTGGGCCATGTGCATAGGCTGGTTACTAGAGGGCTCAGGCAAAACAAATAGCTAAGTATTGTTCAGTATCATCTATAATTGGAAGCAGTCATATCTGGAAAAGAAGATGCTGTGCAGATCCATAACATCTGATAACTTGTTACTGCTTTGGTTAATGTCACACGACTGATACACATCTGAGCAAATGTTACAACTGTTACATTTGTGTCCTTGTGGATCTTTATTCTGAATTGTGGACACAAATAAAGAAGTATATGTGTGTGTATTCTCAGCCCAGCAGTAACACTAAGGTGTTTCCAGAAGCTCTGTTGTGTGTAATTCACCCTGTGCAGTACACACACCCTACTGTGTCATGATCCACTACTCAGATATTAATACCCCCTCAGAGGTGCTCCTGTGGGGGTCCTAAACATTGATTATGAACTGGGAAAAGTGAGACAACAAATGATGCATAAACACAGATGGATTACAGTCTGTAATTGTAAACTACATGGTCAACAAAAGTGCACTTACATGGTCAACAGAATTGATCAAATGGACAACAGATGTAGAAGTAGTCTGTAATAAACTGGCTAGTCAACATGTTCATTTTTTTTTCTCAAGGGTAGATATGAAATGCATTGAACGGTGTCTGCAGTTGATGAGAAAACCACTTCACCTCTTAAATGGTTCTTTCTTTTGGATCGGCATTAGCCTTGACTGTAGTCTGCCGCCGCCGCAGCTCTACAGGCGAGACCTCAGGCTGATCCCGCTAACCTCAGCTCGACTAGCGAGACAGGATGAGTGCTATGGGGGTGAAGTGGGGAAAAAGAGCCTGAGGCCTGTTTTCCCACTCGGTTATGCACTACGCACTGAGCCCTTGGGCTGTGGAGACATGAAAACCTCTGCGTGTGTCTCGGTAGTCTGAGCAGCTTTGTAAGCCGGCTGCACACCCACGTACACATACGTTTATTGCTATCACAATTCACCTGACGTGCTCTGTCTATCTGACATGCCCTGTGTGTTTCTGCTGCATTCCAAGGCTGTGTGAATCTCTGGGGAGCAGAGAGGACTCTCACTGTCCTTTTTTCCCCAGGGCATAGCGATAGCATACAGAGTCTGCCTCTGTTAAAAACTTTGCCTAGTACTGCCACTGAATACTACAGTAGCCCTATCTAATCCGCCATGACTTTTAGCTGGCCATAGCATGGAACATAGCATATTAGTGCCTTTCTTTACTTTTAATAGGGAAATGAAGAAATGTGTCATAAATAATGGTTAAGGCAGGTTATTTGGAGCAATGCCATCAAAACAGATTTGTTCTTAGCTAATATTTTAAACCATGATCCATAAGTGGTTGAAAACATGGAATGAAAAGTTTATAGACACTTATCTAGGGTTTCTTGTTTATTAGATGTATTTAAAGTGTGAATGTCCTTTCCATGCTGTACTTACAGTGTCCGCTCTTCACAAACAGCACTGAAGTTGTTCAGTCATAAAGTTGTTCAGTGGTGCTCCATCTTTCCACAGAATGCAGTTCCATTTCCCCACAGCTGGGGGTGGGATGGAGGGTGTGTGTGTGTGTGTGTTGTGAAAAAACATTTATTTTAACATTTATAATGTAAACCCTAAATATACTCCTAAAATTCTTTAATTTTTAACATTACCCTCAGTAATGTAAACGTAAACCTGTTTTCGTACTGTACAGTTTACGCTGAACTCCCACAGTGCTAGAATGCAAATTCAGATGTTACCCCTGTATAGACTGTACTGTAATTCATGCACATGCGTTTTCTTTGGTATGTGCTGTCATTTTCTTTGGTATAAGCAGTAATAAATGCAGTAATACATTAATGTAATTTTTTAGTAATAAAAATACAGTAAAATGTAAGTTTTACAGTTCAATGATTTACGAGTGGTGCGTCTTATTCAGGTGCTTCAGGAGGAGTGGTATTGTAGTGACGTGTGGTTAAAGCAGACACTGGGCTACGTCTGAACTCAACAGCCTCTTATAATTGAATTTACAGTAATTAAAATACAGAGCCTTAAGAAGAACAAAACGAAAAACAAGAGAAACACTGAAGACGCTACATGGGGGAATTTCTGCACTGCCTGCCACAGGGGCATCAGCCAATCAGCAGCAAGGAGAAATAAATGATGTTCTCGGATTGGCTACTTTTAAACCTCCGGCATCTAAGACTCGCTTTCTTTGTGTTCTCTGGACAGTACAAAAACATTTATTCAGTTTTATTTTTTATGGAAATGTAGCTGAATTTATGTTATTATTTATATTACAAAATTAGTAAATTATATTTTTCTTAATAATTTAGAAATAAATGCATTAAAAAATTCAGAAAATATTTGCAGTTTCTGTGTTATTGTGGGGATTTCTGCATACAATTATCAGTTAATAACGCAAAAATTATTAACTGATAAAAAATTATTACTACATCAAAAAACATTGGCATTGAGTATGATGTCTTTAGGCAAATGCATTCCATCTATTATCAATGCTTATATTATATTAGCTGTGCGTGCAGTTAAATAACAACAATGGGTGCACTTTAAAGCAGCTGGATTCACTAAAAATTAAAAGCGTATGTGTGCTTTTGGATGAGTTGTGGATTTGAACATTATGCAATATGGTGTACCTTGAGGCACAGTGCAAGATGGAATACCCGTTGACACTGCAAGCCTCACTGAGTGTCAGATGTTTGCGGCTTACTGGCTTGTGGTTTACAGGTTGATTTATACGGCACTGGTTAAAATATTTAAACCAGACAGCATGTAGGCAGCTTTCAGGGCTGTTTATTATACTTTTGCCAACACCAGAGAGATAGATAGCAAAATACTACAAATGAAAGTGACACATTGAACCAAAAAGGAGGCTTTGGTGTCCCCTTGCCAAAAAAACTTTACTCCTACATATTGTAAAGCTTCTAAATCAGTTCAAGTTTTTTTTTTCCAAGAATGGCACATCAAATCCAAGAATAGAGAGAAGGTGCATTCCTGTTTCCTGAAGCCCTGCCTTCCAATAGGCTTCACTTCTAACACAATCCTCACATATGATTCAGCTAAACAATTACTGCAGAGTCTCATTATAGATTGGGACTGGAGGAAAATCCTTTAAGTAGATGTCCAGAAATGAGAGGATACCACTGCTCTACAACAAAGGTTGCAATGTGTGCTCTCTGCCACACAAGTTGATCTAAAGTGCAAAGAAAAATGAATATTAAAATGCCAAAGAACCCCCTGAAGTGAAAAACCTACACAATACTAGCAAATACTGCTGTTGCCACAAACATGAAATACAGAGGGGCAGCAAGTCGAAATGAGGACTTGACTGTAAGGAATGACTGTTATTGTGACACCCGCTGCTCTTCCATCCCTTCACACCACAGGAAAGATGTTTCTGCTTTACACTCTTAAAAAAGGTTCTTCATTGGTTCCTGACTTGGATGCACAGTTGTATGGGGAAACAACTTTAACTGGTATAGAATATTTACTTTGTGTGAAGGTTCTTTACACGTACTTACGTTTACTTAATTATTGAAATGTTCTTGAGGGACCTAAATGTGGTTCTTCAGTGAAGGCGCTCTGAAGAATCTTTTTCGCCACCTGTATTTTTAAGTGTACGAGAGATCCTTTCTTTCTTGTCTTTGCTGTGGTTTTCTTTTTTTTCTCCTCCATTCCTTCCAGTTAAAGAATTGCGCTGCTCCTCTGTCCTCCCAATCCACTAGTTAGTCATAATGTGCTCCTTTGCCTTCGCTCCCTCTCCGCCTGTGTTCCTTTCACATAAAGCTCCACTTGACCTCCATTTCTGTCAAGGAAACTAGAGCATCTGTCGGCCTCCCCATTATTGCAGACGTTTTTTTCCCCCATCTGTGATGGTTAGAGCATGCTACCCAGCCCCTTTCTCTCTCTTTCTCTCCCTTCCTCTCTCTCTATCTCTCTCTATCACCCAGTCCTCCCTACATCATCTATCAGCTTTCTTAAACTCAAACGGACACATGCATTGTCCCAATTCTCTCCCGTGTCCCCTCTCACTGCCGGGCCTTTTATCTGAAGCTATGTCGGGGTCCCTTGGTGGTCAGTGTAGCAGCTTTCTGGTCCGTCTGTTTGCGAGACAGTAGGAGCGCTTAGTTGTAGAGGCATTTGGTATCAAGGCTTTATCCCCACCAGACCCGTATGTTATTCATGTTTCACTGAGCTGTTGATTAAATATCACTCATGGAATTAGAGTTCGGTTGGTTAAACAATGCTAAGACTGTCAGAGGATTAGTTTCATGGGCACGCACCCCCCACATCCCCCCCCCCCCACATGCGCAAACCTACGCACATGTAATCATAATATATCCCATATTGCCAGTGTCCAAAAAATACGGATGTGTCTGTAATTGTATTATATTTTTATTTGAACACAGAGGCTGTCCTTTATATTGTAGAAAACATGAACTAACTGTAATTGAGGATTTTGTGCCTATGGTGTTGGGGACCTAGTGGGTCAGATACTTGCCTCAGGTCTTGGTCAAGGGTTTGAATCCTACCTTCAGCACCACCATTGGGTCCCTGAGCAAGACCCTGAACACCAAGTTGCTCCAGGGAGACTGTCCCCTGTAGTTAAGAATGAAGTGGCTTTGGATTAAAGCGTCTGATAAATGCTATAAATGTGTTTGAGTGTCAGCTGCCAGCAGGTCTTCACCATGTCTGTTTTTGTGTTTTTTTGTGTATCTGTTTTCTAATACAAACAATTTTTTAACAAACACTTACACAGCCTACAATTTTACTTCATTTGGCAGTTGTTTTTATCCAAAGTGACTTACAATGGTGCATTTTATAGGTGTAGACGAAAGTAGTGTTAGAGTATAGTCTTGCACAAGCACTCCTATTGGTGTACTGTGGTGTGTCTGGGTTGGAATCAAACCCCACTCTTCTGCTGTGAAGGGAGTGATGTTATCCACTACTTTACACCAACCACCACCACCAGCTGTCATGCATGGCTTTTGTTGTGTGTAGCAGAAACTACTTAAATGAAGCCAGCATACTCCATTGCAGCCTACAAATATATTTATATACTGGTACACAAACATGAGCAGTCCTGTTATTTTCAGAGCAAGGCTGGGGGAATGGTGGTGCATCTGTTCAACAGCAATAGATGTAGTTCAACAACCTTGTCAAGTGCTCCTTCTCACAGCATCCTCTGGAAAATCCAGTAGCATTTAGCAGTTTCTACCTTAGAAGCAAAGACCCACATGCTAGGACTACAAGATATATTGTTTGTTAATCACTGCAATATTGGCATCTGGCAATGCAGATAGAGTCAGTAAACAAAACTACACAAAAAATATAAAGTGAATTTTGAGTGCAACATTTATACATAATGCTCACCCTGTTTCCTTTGAAATACGGATGGCTGGAAGGATGGCTGAGCGGAAGAATACTCTGTCAGTAGTCTAGATTCAGGCGATCTGGGTTCAAGGCTTGCTTGAGTACATGTAGTTTGGGGCAGCTGTTAGCCTAGTGGTTAGGGCATTTGCCCTGCAACCAGAAAGTCTGGGTTCAATTTCCAAGACCACTAGGCACTGCTGAGGTACCCTGAGAAAGGTACCGTCCCCACATACTGCTCCCCGGGCGCTGTGTTCCTGGCTGCCCCCTGCTTCACTTGGTGAATGGGTTAAATGCAGAGGTTGAGAGTTTAACATCCTCAACTCTTCAATGAAAGCTTTACCCTCAATGTTGAAAGACTGTTGTGAGAAATTGATTGCAATCAGTCAGAAGAGTATTAGTGAGGTCAGATACTGGTGTTGGATGTTTAGTACAGGGTCACCAGTCGCCTCCAGCTCACCCCAAAGGAATCGGATGGTACTCCATCATTCCACATGGTTTAAATGTATGTATTTTTTGTAAAGTTTTTGTAAATTCTTTAGAAGTCAAGATTCTTGTCAAAAAAGTTATTTTGTCAGTAATTAGGTGCTACTTACATTGGAAAAGTGACCAATTCTTTGTGTAGTTTTCAGCAGCCTGTCCTATTCTGTAGTGAGGAGGTGGAGTTCTCCAGGATTCCTTACTTGTTAATTTGCTTGTATTGGTTTTTTTTTTCATTTGCAAGTCATTTCTATGTTTTATTCATGGTTTTGATCGTTTTATTTTTGGAGTCCCCAGTGCATTGGGTTATTTCATTCCACAAACTTCTCCTCACACGGTGACAATATCCATTAACATTCAAGCATTTGGTACTGGAAGCTAGCTAGATTTATATGTGTTTATATTTTTACATGTTATGCAAATTATTGGACTTTCCCCAATTTTTCCCCAAAGAGCACAATTCCACTGCACCACAACCCAATGCTGAGGGGTTCTATACACCTCTAGCTGATACTTGACCATTGGCATGGTGAGGTCAGGTTCTTGTCCTAGTGCTCCAGAGCACAAGATTTGTGTACATACAGTTGAACATCTGTGCTAGCAATGGATACAACATAAAGAAACCTGGATTCTCTTATTAGAAGGGGTGCCTATTTGATTACTTTTAAAGCACCAATAACACTGTATAAAGTGACTCCTTATAAGATTTAGATGATTACACTCAAAAATTTGCTGTAAACGTTGTTCAGTGAGCATCCTTTTCAATCTCAGTTACTCCACAAGTGTTTTTTTTTTTCAATGTTTTAATGAATCAAGGTATTCACACAATCCAACACACATCAGTAATTGAGCTCCTTAATGATGTCACAGTAATTAACTGATGTGAGGCAAGGCATACTGCAGCTGTTATTCTGCCTTCATCAAGCAGCCCTAACACACACACACACATACACACCTTTCTAGTGAGGATGGCCTCCCTCAAGGCTATTCACTGCAACCATTGTTCTCCTCATTGAAAGCTTTTCGAAACAGACCCCCTGCCTGTATCATCATCCTATGCATTCAGAGTTTGATATGATCGTATCAGGCGGCTGTGGTGCTTGGCAATTGCACATGTCTGTGAGGAATAATCCATACATGCCAGTAAAGATGATAAATTGTCACAGCATGTGTGCTAAGGCTCAGTTCTGGCCCAAACTGCAGGGGGGCTGGTGATGTGAGTGATGGAGTCATGTGGGCATCATCTCACGGCAATGAGTTCCAAACGCACAGTTGATACTTGTGAGTAATTTGTGCGTGTTTTCGCTTGTTTGTGTTAAGGCTGTTATGGCTAATTTACGCGTGCTTGTGTGTGGGCTTGGCTGTAAATCATAGTGACTAATTTGCAAGTCTGTTTACCAATTGGACAGAAAAAGTGCCATGAATAATCTGAATGTTTTCTATCGCACCATCTGGGTTTAAGATCATGACTGTTTTTGTTGTTGTGCACCAGCGCTCCTGACAGCTAACAAGTTCTGGACAGTTTCTGGAGTTGTGCAAGAGACGCAGAATGGTAGACGAAGCATGTTTGTGGGCATGTCTCACAAATACAGCCTGACTTGTGAAAACTCCCTGTTGTCTCTTCGTGAGCCGTCTCCAAGCTGTCAAACTATTTAAAGGGTCTTACTTTTTTTTTTCCCTGTCCACTTACGACGGTTGTGTGGGTTTACGTTCCAGAAACAGTCTCAAGGAGAGTCTCTGAGCTAGGCGGTTTTCCTTTAATGATAGGCGGAGGTGGTGAGAGGAGAAGGTGAAACATGATATTATTATTACTCTCCAGCCCCCTGGTTCAAATTTTTGTCTTGAAGGATGATTAACTGTGCTTAATATGACCAGAGACAATGTGAACTAACAAGGTGAAAAAGGTCTATTTTAAAAGTTGCTTGGTTGGGTTAGGTTGATTCTAACAGTTTACATTTGTATAGTGATGTGTGTGCTCATACAACATTTCTTAAACATATAAAACACTGTACATTTCCTGTGTTTTTACATGTGCGTACCATTTCCTATACATACAAAGTACAGTACATTTACTGTGTTCTTGTGTACACTGTTTTACATGTGTGTCCCATTTCTTGAACATATAAAAGCATGATGTACCCATCAACCTATTATTTGACTAAATATCTATCCCACAGTTCAGCACACTGAAGATGTTCTTACACACTGTTTCAGAAATATCAGAAAACATTAATACTGCAAGAGCTTTGATAACTGCGAGTCCTAAAAACTTTAACCAGAACCTGTGCACATTTCTGAAATTCTGAGAGATAACCTTTGGTGTGTGCCTAAACAATACCACCATCACAAATGCGGACTATAAAGCAGATAGGCTGCTTTGTATTGTGCCTTTTTCAAAAATCAATCTCGGCTGAAACACTCATTATTACTCATGTGTGAGTAACAATCGTGGGCTAAACTGCTGTAGGCTGAATAGATGGAAATGTTATAAATATGCTGTTTTGGTCAAAAAAACCCCAATGTGAATCTATATTTTAACCCTTTCATGCATGGCGTCCACTACAGTGGACACATATTCAAACCCCATTTAAAAACACAAGGTTTGCAATA
>JBBPCW010000154.1:8353074-8385072 GCA_037974425.1 Phenacogrammus interruptus
CACACACACACACACACACACACACACACACACACACACACACACACACACACACACACACACACATACACACACACTCTCACACTCACACTCACACGCCTTGCTTTGAATATGAATCAGCAAATAGGGATCTTTGCTGCTCTAGTTCTCAAGTAAAAATGTTGTTTTAGGGCCACTGTGCATGAATACAGTTGGATTAAGCGAATGCAATATGAATTAAAAAAATCATAGACGATGTTTTTGCTTCTCCCCTGGAATGCATAAGTTCAAATGTTCCACTTGCTCCATTGTTCAGCTGCTTATGGTCAACATAACAATTCCCTAATGCAATTATGATTTGTCACAAGGAGTAGTTTAACCCCGGAATGTTTAAATGGAGCCAGAGTGCTAGTATTTTATCCATATCATGCATCCTAGCATGCAGCATTGTTCGCTCCTACCATTCCTGATGACTCCATTACAGATGTATAGTGGCCATTATAGCTGCTGGAATTTGCAGTGCACAGATGAGTACTGCAGTCATCGTATTGTCTTCAGCGCCGCAGAGGAACAAGAGCATCTTCAGGCTGGCCTGTCAAGCTGTCAGATTGCTAGTTAGAAGAGTTCCACCACAGCTCAGCCAAGAACCTAAGTGCATACATGCATGAGTGTCTGCAAGCGTGCATCTTTTTGTTTGTGCGTGCGCACGTGCACATCCACTTCACCTTTCATGGCTTGACAACCTCTCCAAACAATGGATGGTCTTCAGGCAGGAGTTAATTAAGCAGAAACAATGCGGTGTATGCCTTGGTGAATCATTAGTCGTTAGCGTGTTGGCGCGGCAGGAAATGGGCTGTATCAGTGGCACAGACGGGCAGACAGGCAGAGTGCTCAGACATGACCTGGCACAGCTAGGCCAAGTGCAGGCTAGCTAACGAGGCGTGAGCAAACGCTATGATCTCAGCACGAATAATTCATGGGGAGCCATGTTCTAGGCCACGGTGCTGTGAGGAGAGCCAGACAGGGGTTTCACATCCACTACACACTCAGACCTGACAGGATCGCTGTGAAGGAGAAACCTGTTGTGTTTGACAGTGATATTGTAAAGGACTGCAGTATGTTAACAAGTCCTTTGGTCAATGTTCAATGTGCACTTGCAGCAACCTCAACACCTTATTGGTTAGTATCACAATATTTTTGCAGTACTGATATTGCAGAAGACTGCAATATGCAAATGACCCTCCTACTAATCTGAATTTTATACTGGGTGCTGTGAGCAACGGAATCGGTCACAGTACCACATAAGGGTTTTGTGGGTGTTTTGTTGAAATAAGGGATTCATATGATCCATCAATGGTGAATGAATTGGGTCAAAATACAGTAATCCCCCGCTTTTCACAGGGTTATGTTCCAAGAACACCAGCGTATAGTCAAAAAACGCATTGTGTTTTGGTTAAAAAATGCCTAAAAATGCTTATTTTTATAGTGTAAACCCTAAATATGCCCCCAAATATGCTCACAGAACACTTAATTTCATTGTAAACTCTGTTTAATGCATTACCCATGAAGAAAATGTAAAGGTAAATAAATAATCAGAATCAGAAAACAATAAAAAAATGAGTTTGGTTCTTTGAAAAAGTCTGCATGTGACTAATTCCGCGACTCCCGATCGACGTAAAACTGGGGGATTACTGTACTCTAGGTTGATCAATAATTTTATTTGATCCGGGGTGACACCACATTTCCAAAGTCCAAGGGTGAAACTTATTGTTTCTTAACAAATACTGGATTTGTATGCTGCCAAACATGAATTTGTGAAGATGCCCTACTGTGCCAACTCCTGTGTCTAGTGGTCAACAGTCAGTGCAATTAAAAGAGAGTGGATTTTTCTTCGATTTAAGGGCCCTGAACTAGTGGGCCATTGCTCCAAGTAGTTAGAAAAGTGGTAGACCAAAGGCTCACTGAAATCTGTGGTTCTACTGCCTATGTATTACATCAACATTTTATAAATATAAAGCAATAGAATCCTAAAATGGTATTTTGTCCAAATCAGGCAGCCCTGGCCTGTGTGTATGTGTTGATAGTAACATAACTGTTAACATTGTTACGTTTGAAAGAGTAATGGATGTTTCCTTTTAATTGTGTCTGTGGAAAAAGATACTAATCCTACAGCAGGCTGGTAATCAAATTGACTTTATCTCATCTGCCCATTCATTTCGATTCAGCTCTCTTATCTTTACTCCAGTTGTCTTTGACTCAGCAGTGAGCTGAGGATGCTGTGTTTCAGTGTGGATACACACAGAGAGATATGAAGAGAACTCAAATCACATCAATAATTTCCACCTCGTGGTATGGAAGAAAACGGGACATGTCTTTGAAACACGGTCCCCCTTCCCTTAAACAGTAGAGGTGTTTTCAGCAGCATGCCTGGGCAGAAATGTTTCTTCATTACTTATACAGCTCATTGCTTTGGGAAATATTAAGCATGAAGCCTGAGGTTAAATGAGGGTTTCCCATTGTATTCAAATCTGCCCTTACTGTGGGGGAGAGAGAGGTGGAGAGGTGGGCGTGTTTTGGGGGTGTTGTCTCCTAGAACCCCTGACATTTACAAGACTAACAGAAAATGTCAGTGAATGCCAGATGTTACCTCGGGTTATGATGCAGCTCTTGAAAGTCCTGAGCTATTGATCCATAGTTTTCCTTTTCTCCCCTGTTCTTCCTTGCTGCCCTTATACTCTCATCCACCATTCCTGATCTCTCTCTATCTTTCATCTCTGTCTTTGCCCTGCGTTAAGCCTCTTGTCAAAGATCTAAAGTGTGATGTCAGTGGAGAGTGTAGCCCTGTTGTTTATACTAACACAAAGACTCCTGACTATTTCAAGTGTCCTGAACATCCGCATAAAATGCTGTTGTAAATGCAGTGAAGAAACATTTAAAACATGTTTAAGTCTAAGACTTTTTAGCTGGAAATGTGTAGAACCATGTCTCTCTAAGCCATATTGACATCATCATTAACATGGGAATGCAATGTGCAATACAAGTGAGCGCAAATAAACAACTGTAGCATTAGCACACTAATCACACACCACTTGTTACAACTTATAAGATTATATATATACATTAGTGGTGGGCCGTTAACAGCATTAACGTGCTGCATTAACATGAGACTCTTATCGGGCGATAAAAAAAATATCGCCGTTGGGTTGGGAGCTGGGTCTATACTACGCAAGCTATGATGACTTTCACCTTGATATTTTAGCGCAGATGTATACCTAGCTGAATTGCACTGGACTGAAAGACAAGGGGGGCTTAGCCCCCAGAGTTGTAGGAAGGCATTAGCGTGTATAGAGGGCTGAAAACTTTTGACCAAACCTTTCCTTTCACTTAAGGAAACAAGTAAAGTGAAGCAGTGATGCTGTAAAGCAGTTATGGACAGTCATAGTGTATATATCTGCACAAATCTTACAGGACTTAAAATAGCCATTGTGTATTGATTATATATATATATATACATACATATATACATATATATACATACATACACACATGTATACATCCTGTAAGATGGATTATGCCTATGGTGGACTGCATGGTTCAGTCCACCATAAGCATAAACCAGTTTCGTTCAGGTGTAGGATGCCCCTTTAGCAAAACGCTGCAGTGGAAATTTTCGGTTAGAGTGTGTCTGTGGTTTCTTTCATGTTCATTTGAACTATTTTTAAGCTGCAAGTGACAGTAAATTAGAGTTAAAGGAAGATAATAGTTAGCTTTCTTTTTTGATAGGTAACGTGATGTTTCACACAGATTCAGATCCTACACTTCACCTTCGTCTGGCATTAGTCTCTGAAGTTGCATATCTTCGCAATCTGACTTCAGTCTGACTAACTGGAGACACATTTGACTGCCAAATTATGGGTAAAATCTTATCAGGATTACAACAACATCAGTAAATATAGTCAGTATTCCGCAAGGCTTACACATTCCTGGGTAGAGTGACCACTGTCATGGACCTCTGTCTGTGCTGAATGCTCAGAAAGCAAACAGGCTCACACCTAGCAAACCAGGCTATTTTCAGAAAGAAACATTTGCCCTACCCCTTACCACACTTGGGGTGAGATATCACCTCCAATCTCTTCAGCACTGCTCTGCTACTCTTCCAGCTGTCTCCCATAGTTAGCAAATTGAATGGGTGACTAGAGCACCAGCTAAAGCGCTGTTTCTGCCCGGTCGTTGCTTGTTCCTCTTCAAGGACTTTGTTGGATTTTACAGTGCACATTATCAGTTCAAATGTCAAACAATGTATGTGATATACATACAATGCAATGTATACAGTGTATGTGAATCCATAAAAAATTAAACTCTGCATGCATTTAGAAGTGATGACTGCTTTTCAACAGAACTTCAGCTTGTCTCATTTACTTGTCATGGCCAATCAGTCATGACTGGACACCCCATAAACATCTTTTTTATAATTTTGTGCTGGGCAGTGGAGATGGTCCATGCTAGAGCATTAGCGTAATTGAAGCTGGCATGGAAAAAAAAGCCTACTCCAGTTCCCTGTATAATGTTAACCCAGAGAAATGTTCTCCTGTCGAATGATGTCAATAGAAAGGCTTAAAGAAATATGAGCTGCAACTTTCCTTTCCTGCCTTGTAACAGCTACAGCTAGGTCCAGGCTATTTCTGTCCATCTTGAGAGTTATTGTCTTTGCTTGACTGGCCTCACATCATTATCAGGAACCAAGCTCTTCTGTTCAGCACAGATTCCCCAGCACTACAGATGCGGCGGTAGACTCGTGGGCAGGCGGCTTTCTGACTTTAATAGCGGTGTGAGTTAAGTCCGAGAGCAGTTCAAGGGCATGCATTGGTAAATGAGAGAATTTCAAGTGGCTCGAAAAGGAAGCAGAATAAAAGCATACTTATGTGCCTTTTCCATTTCGATGTGCCGAGAGTTCATGTAGTTTGTGGAGAATTTATTCTCCCGAAGATAATGCGCTTTGCTAGAGTACACAATGAAGCCTTTTTGTTGCTGTTGTTACTGGTGTTTGCCACCAAATGTTCCTCTCACTTCTCCGTAATTACCAGCTCCGATTGCAGCCATTACGCTCTGCCACAAACACAAAGATGATTATGGCTCCAATTAGCTACATCTGAGTGCGGAGTGGCGGGGAGAGATTACGTAGCATTCAAAAAACACTCTAGCGAGGAGTTTCTAAAGATGTGCTCCCTTGAAACAGCAAGGAGTCAAGAGTCATTTAGAAATTATTTCATGTGGAGTTTTAGAAAAAGGTTACGGGTTGGTCGTAAAACTGACAAAGGCTTTTGTTTAGTAAATTTGCTTGGTGTATAGACACTACATTTCCATTACAATATACAGAGATTAATGTGCTTTTATATGTCACTGCATCATTATCAAATACCTGAACCACATAAGCTCTTACTGGTGCAAGTAGGGAGTAATTTTACAGTAAGTGTACATTCATATAGTGGAAGAGACACAGAGTCTGTTTCCATCATTTATACAGTATTGTGCTTGGTGTGATTTAAAAGAGATAGCCTACCGCTTGTTTATTCTCACACACAAAATAATATTCTACTTCAGCTTTACTACCAGGCATTAGCTTAGTTTGTGTGAAAATGGCATCAGAGAACAGCCTCTTGTGAACAAGTGCCTTCGAGCAGATGGCACCGTTATGGAACCAAGGCTGCTGTTGGCTGCTGCAGCAGCACTTCTGACTAAAAGTCACTCACCCGTCTCGATCTAGGACCAGCTTCACCAATTCCACTTTTAAGGTTCATCATTGCGAGAGCCACCACATAACTGATCCCAGTTCAGTTGTAGCAAGCTCACTGACTGGCAGGTCCAGAGAGAGGAAGAGGAGGGCAACGGTGGTGTGCAGACGGCGTGAGTGAATCGAACATAAGGAGCATATTGGGTGAACAGAATGGAAAGAGCAGACATGAAAGGAACACAGAGGGAGAAGGAGGGGGTTCAAGGCTGTCAGCCTCCGGATGGACACAAGCCAAGGAGGTGGAGCAGCACCTGAGACTTAACTTTGATGTGTGTGAGCACGTGCGTGTATACGTGTATGCTGCTATGCACCTTCTCTTCTCCATCTCTTCCACGCTAAGGCCCATCATATCAATGTGTTGTTTATAAGCAACATGAGCACTTTCAAAGTGGCCAGAAATGGGCCTGTCTGGAGCAATGCTGTGGAAGAACCACTCATGTTTTTACTTTTTTGTCGGTGGTGGTGGTGTTTTTCTTTGGGTGGCCATTAGTAAACTCCTTTGAAGCCACTGTTTTGAAAGTTTAGGGGAAAAGTGGTTCTTCTTTTTAAGAGTGAGCCATGAAATGTTATGTGTGGTATTGAAAACTGGAAAACGGCAATTTTGTACTAATAGTAATTTGACTTGTAAAATGAACTTGAAACATAAGCACTCACTGTTCAGCAGCAGTGGCCTGGTTTCAACTTTCAGTAGGACGCAGAAACTGGATAAAGCCTTTTCCAAACATATACCTTACATATAATACACTAACAGAGTAAGTAGGTCTATTCATTATAAATTTGAAGAAATATTCAATGCTAACTATGGTTGTAAAAAAATAACATGCTTACTGGCGCCATTTAACTTCAAAGCTAACTTGCCCACTCTGCTAAGACCACTTATCAGGATCCCATAAGTTTTGCGGTTTTGGTCAACACACACTCTGTCTGCGTGTGTACACTGAAATGCTAGCTAGATGTAGCTTGTTTTTCTCCTTGTTAGGATGGAATTAGTCGTGTTTTGATTGGCGCTTGAAAACACCCTGCTTCCATGGAAACAGACTGTAGACGGATTCCTTTTCTCAAAGAGCAAATTAATGGAACATCACCAGAAACATAATATGAAACTGTTCATCCAACATCCACCAATAATATATTTGCGGTGTGAGTGTACAGCACAAATTAAAGCTCCATAGCAGACTGCAGTGTCTTCTCGTTGTCTTTTGCCATTTATATGTTTGTTTATTTGAAATCATAATATTTGAATGATACATATATCACCTATTTGTCAGACCATTTGGTAAAAAGAGCGACCACGAAACGAAAGTCCTTGATGTTGTTTGTTTTGTAGTGAAATATCATGATGACCGTAAAAATCTTGATGGTCTCCAGAGAAAGCAAGCATCAGCTGCAGCTGTAGATCATCACACTCAGCAGATCCTATCAGCAAAGTAGTGAACTGTACCCTCTAGTGGTGCCATGGCTTCACCACTGATATTTTACTTGTGGTTCTATGGCTTGTTAGCACCATCTATCTCACCTTGACCTCAACATGATATTTTGCAATAGCAGGAGTCAAAACCAGCTGCTGAGCTCCACCTGTCCCAAAATAACTCATTTGCAATGATGAAATATCAAATGATTGCGCTAGCATCGTACATGAGCCAACACTGCACCGCTTGGAGGACCAGAAATGGTACCACTGTGTGACAACTCAGAGGATCGCCTAGGCCACAAATCCCAGACGATTGATCTCAGACAATAAATTCCCAACGGTCAGTGACATGGAACTCTCTGTCTCCCTGCCTGCCCTGACAGACGCCTGCCTCCCACTAACTTTGTGTGGGCCTTTGGAATCAACACACACACACACACACACACACACACACACACACACACACACACACACACACACACACCACAAAAAAAAAATCGAAGCCTGCAGCAAACTGAAGCCTGTGGTTTATTGTATAGCAGTGTCTGTCAGCGGTGTGTATATTTTAGTGTTCTGTGGAACTGGTGATTTGCATGTCCACAAAGACATTGATTGTTTTGATCATGCAGTGGAATGTAGATTCTACTACATCATACACTGGTGATTGCTCCAGGCTATATGGGGCAGTTTCATCTGTCATCATACATCCCATTTTGGATCACTGCCACATGTTCAGAGGCAGTGATGCAGTGTCTGTGCATTAGTAGCAGAAACTACTGTGCCTTTGCTTGATTTGTCGTGGTGATAAATAATTGGTTGGGTTGGTTGTGACTCCATAAATTAGTGCCACTGCCTCAGGTATGTAAATTAAAGAAGGTAGACTGACTTCATATACTGTGTGCGCAGTGGTGAGGATTACTGTCATGCTATCTCCTGAGTGAGTTTTTACAGGAATTTTGAGTATTTGAGACTTCATTCCACACACGAAGCTGTCGAATACTGATTACACATGTTTGTTCTGTCTCTTTAAGTCATTTTCAGTTCAAGCCCTGTAATTTAATGTGAGTTCCAGTTTGACACTGTCTGCATTCTTTTTCTTGTGGATCTCTATTCTGCAGGTATATCCGGACCATGTACCTCGGCATACAGAGTCGCAGGCAAAAAGAGAACCAGCGGCGTTTCTACTGGGCTATGATGTACGAGTATGCTGATGTGAATATGCTCCGGCTGCTTGAGACCTTTCTAGAGAGTGCCCCGCAGCTGGTGCTTCAGCTCTGCATCATGATTCAGAAGAACCGTGCCGAGACTCTGCAGTGTAAGGAGTGCCCCAAAGCTCTATACTAGGACTGCTGATGTTTCTGTATTGTGTTGAATTGATTATGATTTTGTGTTTCAAATACATAAATGTCACAATGCCTCAACTTGTGCAACTGGTAGAAATTGGTATGGTGTGCAAATGTGCACCTGAAAGACAATAAATGTCTTCCACAAGTGGATTTTCTGTACTGAAATAATGCTGCTGTTCACATTGCAACTATTGTAATCAATAGATGCTTCAGGAGCAATATTTGCTTTACATTGACTTGGTTTACTAAGCAGTTGTATGTGTCACTTATTATTTGCATTGCATACTCAAGCCACTCTGTTTCTTGATTAGAAATATTGCTGAAAAAGCACATTTTAATTTGTCTAGCTCTAGGCTCTTTTATGACATGATGCACTGTAGCACTAGTGAATTCTGCTGAAATCAAACTAGACTCCCTGGATCTTACAGCTTTGCGTTGCATCAGATCATCAACAAGTTGCAAACTTTTAATCATGCAGACGGGGCACAGCACTGCCCTTCCATGCTGAACATCAGAAAAAGGCTGACTTGTGTATGAATCCCACAAAAAAGTATAAGGACTGTCATGGTTGAGACTTTTGAATTATCAACAGTGTATGTGTGCGGACAAGCTTTTCCCGCTGCTCAGCACATAGGCTGAGATGTAGGACCATTTCTCACGTTTGAAGTGACAGCACTGACAGCAACGCAGATGCCTCTATGAACATCCTGAAGAACACTGAGCTCAGCAGGATGAATAGTAAACTTGGCTATGCTATAACAAAAAAGAGATAGCAACATAGCAAAGCAAGAGGTAAGTCTTAGATAGCATCTCGAAGAAAAAGTCTGAAACTGAAAAACACATAGTACTGGGAGAGAAAATAATAATATAGTGGTGTATAATCTTTGCTTCCATATTGTATACTGAGTAAAGAGTTATACCTATTTGATTGTCAAAACTGTTTTCTCATTACACTTAATATACATTTTTGTGACAAGTCAGAAATTTGTGTGCTTTATATAAACATAGTCTAGAACATATTGTCTTTCATCATGTTATTCTTTTTCGTTCAAGACAACAAAATGTTAGTGTGTATGGTAAGCTTCATTCTTTTTACCTGTTTCTCTTCCTATACTTGTTCCTCCCTGCCCTCCCCTGCAGGTATGTCAGCAGTTGCCTCCCTCTTGTCTCTCTCTTGGGTGCTGGCCTCCTACCAGAAGCTTCTACGCGACTCTCGCGATGACCAAAAGAGCATGAGCTACCGGGGAGCTCTGGTGCAGCTCCTGTGGCGCCTCTTTACCATTTTCTCACGGGCGCTCTCTTTCGCCCTCTTCGCCTCGGTTTTCCATCTCTACTTTGGCATTTTTGTGGTGCTGCACTGGTGTGCCATGGCCTTCTGGGTGATCCACGGTGGCACTGACTTCTGCATGTCCAAATGGGAGGAGGTGCTCTTCAACATGGTCGTGGGCGTGGTCTATGTCTTCTGCTGGTTCAACGTCAAGGAGGGCAGGACCCGATACCGAATGGTGGCCTATTACTCCCTGGTGCTGGTGGAGAACACCATCCTGACTGTCCTGTGGTACACCTACAGAGACCCGGCCACCACTGACTCCTATGCCGCCTCCATTCTCTGTGGCGTCTTCCTGTGCTTCGCTTCAGGAGTGGCCTGCATGATCCTCTACTATGGGGTCTTGCACCCCATGGGACCCAGGCTGAGGGTCTTGGCCAGTTCCTGTTGCGCTGAGCTCCTTTGGGGCCTTCCCTTGCCTCCAGAGGCCGAGCCTATGGCCCCTACCCCAGGGCCTCGGGGCTCTCAGGCCACTCCCACACGGGGCATGGCTTCAGGGGACTACGGAGAGCCAGAGGAGGCTGCAACGGACACCTGCCTGCCCGTGTTCCAGGTGAGGTCTACAGAGCCCACTGACGAAGCAGGCAGACCCATTCGGCCTGAGGGCCCTCTTATTAAAATTGACATGCCCAGGAAGCGCTACCCAGCCTGGGATGCGCACTTTGTGGACCGGCGCCTCCGGCGGACCATAAATATCCTCCAGTACATCAGCCCCAATGCAGTGGGCATCAGGTACAGGGATGGGCCTCTCCTCTACGAGCTGCTCCAGTACGAGTCCTCCCTATAAAGGCAGTCTCTGCTGCCATCCTCTCTCTCTCTCTCTCTCTCTCTCTCTCTCTCTCTCTATCTCTCTTTCTCAGTCTCTCTTACTCCCCTCATACAGTCTCTGCTTTACTTCTCTCCATGTGGTGCTTATTTTTCCTCTGTTTGATTCTGTTATTCTTTTCAGCAACTAGAGTATATCAAAGGTCTAAAAAGAGTCTACGCAGAGAATTTACATTTATTTTCACAAATGCAGAGAATAATTGCACACATTGCAGAAAAGGAGTACAAAGTCAGAAATACAGCATTTCTTTAACGGGGCCCTTGTTCGAGTGTTCTACTGACATGTATTTTTGATAGTGTGTGTGTCCCTGTCAGCTCTGAGAAGTGCAAAGCCACATGGGAATGATGGAGGACCATAATACTCATCATCTTTTGGGTTTCTGGTTACTATTTTGTGCCTAAGATAATAACGAATGATTGTGAAGGAAACAAACTACAAAAATGCTAACAATCAAAAAAATGACCACCACCACCTGCATCGTCCAGAAAAGCACATTTGTTTTGCAAAACAAAAGCACATTATCAGCCAGCATTTTTTGCATCTCTTCTTCCTTTGAGTGGATAAGAGAGCTAACATTTCTAAATAACCCTTGCTGAAGTCTCAAAGAAATTTGCTAACTTACATGTCCTGTGTTAAGGATACATGTTAGATGTTTACATGTTACTGGATTTAATTAAGATTCTCAATTAAATCTGTAAAGTCACACAATCCCAATATTACGAGTAATGGCACTACAATCAGTGTGGTATCGGCAAATAACACTGCCAGAGGCATTTAACTGAATAAGAAGGCCTTAAGGTATCCATATTAAATGCCTTTACATTTCTGTATTTTTTGTATTATTCCCATTAGTGGAGTGACGAGATGTATGCGTGGATGCAGTGCATGAGTGTTTACATTTGGCTCATCTTACACATAGTTTTTTGTATTCTCTGTAAATGAAATGAGCACAATTGAGATATTTTGGCTCAAGGCAATATTTCGACTAAAGGTGTATAAAGTGTGTGTTCTTATTTTTTATTTAAACAAATTCTGTGGATGAGGAGTTCCCAAAGATTGGAAGGAGCAGGGTTTTAACCAAACAATGGCAAAAGGTAATAGTTACAATAAATCTCATTGGTTTTGCTTCTAGTACCTTCCAGCTTACAACAAAAGTGAAATCCTTGCAAAATATGGTGCTAGCATGAATAACTAAGAATCCTCCATCATTCCCTACTCAAGTGAAGGTTTTAGCTGAAATTGGCCTTTCTACTCATTTTAGGCTTTGAGTGGTAAAAAAAAAAGCATTTGTAAATGATGAACTATTCTATCAGTTTTTCATTAGAAGGCATAATTCTTTTGTTTTTATGTGCATTGTATTAATCACAAAAGGAAAAAAAGCTTACTTTACCTGAAATTACCTGATTTTTACTCTAAAGAATGCATGCCAAGGCTGCGCACTTTGATGAGTAATTGGGTTCTCAATATGTGCCAGCCAAATGTATGTCTCAATGGTGCTTCTCTTTTGCAAAATAATTGGAACAAAGCCCTGCCGCATTATCGTCGATTTCCTGTACATAGAGCACTTCGCCTCCTTCGAGAAGAAAAATGTAAACTGAAAGTGAATGTGGTATTCTCCGTCCATTTTTGAAGCTTGTGATGAGTTTTCCACAGGGACTGATGTCAACGCACATATATTTTATCCTCAGTTGCACAACAGAAAGCTTTTTTTCCCTGAAAATGTGCTACAACCTTTAAAAATTCATTCCTAATATGATTTGTCGAAGCAGCGTAATAAGTACAAACATGGGATGCCAAGGTTCACCACAAATTTTGGAGACATGGGCTACTTCTGACCCTTTTGTGCCTGCTGTGATCATAGAATGGTTGTAGTGGAAGGGGTGATGGGCTTTTGCCAGGGATGGAAAAGAATGAGTGGACAGACAGTGGTGTGTGCGCGCGTGTGCGCATACGTGTTCACTCACGCACACATTTCTGTCCCACTGATCTTTGGGTCTGGTGTCCAGTAGTTCGGCTCCATCCTTGGTTGCTGCTTTGGCCCTTACACCCCTTTTGTGAGTGTGACTGGTTTAACTCTGATGCAAGACAGCAGGTTCATGAACTGGCCTAATGGACTGGACATCACATCAGACAGGAATCTATTTGCAATGTATTATAATCTCCAGTAGTTAACAGTGCAAGGAAATTCTCTCGTTTTGGAACGCAGACATCCAGTCTGAAATTAGCATCGCTCTGTTGAGAAGGTACTTCAATGAAAGGTTGTTTTAGGATAGAAAAGTGGTTCTTGAAAAATTGGCACATTTACTTTGAAGCAGATCCAGTAGCATTAGTAAGACGTTTGAGCTACCTGCCCTAGCCTATCCCTCAGCCCTTTCGAACAAAGAAGTTATACAGCTCTTCTAGGTGCTCGGCACATCATTGCACTGTTGTTTGCTGGGATTTCACCAACTCCCCTATTCTATGATTCATGATGGTGTGAATGATTAAATGGCTGCGATGGTTGGATGACTTGGCTGCCTGGCATCCCATAGTGTGTTCACACTTCACCTACAGTCTCAGTTACTACAGTATTAACACTCTTCGAGGAGAGTGCTAAACATTTAACCAGGTGCAAATACACTGTGATTCCTTCTTCCCTTATTCCACTTGTTCACTGCTGTATCTGAAAGGATTAAACAGGGCGATTCGCAAGAGGACTCAGCTGGTACATGGAAATACGTTCGGAATATGTTTGTTTAGCTTACTGCCTTACAAGACATAATAAATCACAGACAGATAGCTGTATAATCAATAGCTACTCAAGTCCGTCACCACAACATTATGTACGCGGAAAAATGGGGGCAACAACGACCCTCTAATATCAGATCCTTTGTGGTGCCTTGTTTCTCTGGGTGCTTCTATCTAGCCATGGCAGCCAGTACAGCAAACAACAATGCCAGTGTCTTTTCCTCTTTCATATAATACACAGTACTGTAACCATAAGGATCAATTTCAACCGATACCCACACTGCAAATGGGCTCAATGTAACGACATTCCTGTCTTTAGGTGAAGAGGATTCATCTTTGCAAAACTAAATTACCAGAGTGTTCTAAATGCAAGGCAATACTTAACATCTACTTGAATGTTGGGTTGTACGTTTTCCTAGTTTGAACAGATGTGCACAAAGCCTCTGTGCAATTGGATTTAATGAGGAATCCGAATGTCCATCATCCTACAGGGTTTACTTGAGTAACGGAATCACAGTTCTGACAAAATTTTGCGATTTATTTGATGATTGTTAATGTATTTCTGTCTATGCCTTCCTCTGTCTTGCAAGATGAATGATCTGTAGTGCCAACAAGTTAACCTTTCTGTCTGTTGTTTGTCTTGTGAACAAAATGTCTAGCCAAATGGAGTTATGCCTGCAAAAAAGAAAAAAAAACGTATATGTAGGAAAAATATGAATAGGAGAAATGTTGTATGTAGACAAGGTGCTCACTGGGTCAAATATTTAAACCTGTATCTAAGGCGGTTTTTGGAAGCGTCGAAGTCTCTGGCTTTGTGAAGGCCTGTAGTGCTGAATCAACAACAGACTGCCCCGACATCACCCAGCTTCCTAGCATGCCCACAGAATGCATCCGACGGTGACTATGTTTGCATGTCAGCTTTCTTCAGTGCAATGTTTTGCCCATTCCCTGGGTTCCTTGAGAGCATTGCCGAGTAGCAGCTCATTGCACCGGGTTCAGTTCCAACCTGCACATTTGTGCCACAACCATCTGTATTAAAATAGAGCCAAAAGTTCTTTAGATAAAGAGAGAAAAAAAAAGAATAATAATGACAACAGAAGAAAACAAATGGTGCATTTCTGTTTCTTGACCTGGTGCTTACACACATTTTCTAAAGGTGCTACCACAGAATGTGGACTGCAGGACCTGTGTTGTGGCTCACAGAGCAAGGCCACCATCTGAAGAACCCTGCTTCTTTAAGCTCACGGACTTTCTCAGCTCTGGAAGAACAAGCACCTCAGCACAGTTTACAGCAGATCTTCATTGTTGAAATATGGTGGCACTTATTTATTTTACAACCAACACAAAGAAACAACAGTGGATGAATATATTGTATATTCATTTGACCTTTTTTTTTTTTTTAGTTTTTCCTGTTTTTGTATCCTTACTTTGACTTTATTTTTTTTTAAATCTGCACTAGGATTTCTCTTCAGAGTTTTAAAAAAAAATAAGAAAAAATGCATCACTCTGACTTTCATCCAGTGGCATAAAAGTAATGCTGATAAAAAGGAATTGCTAAAAGTATAGAAGGTGATTGCTGTGTTGTATATTCCTGTCATCTCTATGTCCTAAACCTGTGTGTATCTCTTCTGTTACTGTTATTGTAGATCTGGCTGTAATATTATGTTGGAAAACGATTCTTCTAAATGGATATGGGTGTCAGATGAATTGCTGCTGATTTTAGAAATGTTATCAAAGAGACTGGTTCGAATAGTATCCATTATATTTTAGATTGTGTTTAGACTGTTCATGTAATTGACGAGTATGTAAAGATACCCTGGATTTCACTGGGATATTTAAGAGAGTTGACACACAATTATTCAGCAAACTATTTGCTACGGTGTGTAGCATTTTCTTTCCTTCGCTGACTGTACTCATTACTTTTTTGTTAAAAACATAAAGAATGGTTTCTTTGATGTTGTCAAATATAAATGAAAGTAAATTGTTTCACTGGATTTGCCATTATTTGAAAACAAATCTGATGTCCAGTATTGTATAATCCCTTATGTTTCGGGAACAACATTAATGATGTTAATAACATATGGTGCTACAGTTGTTTTGTTTTTTTGTACACTTTGATTTTTAGATGAAAAAAGGAGTATTACAACTGAAGAAAATAAGAAAAATACTTGTCAAGCCTTACTGTAGATCATGATATGAGACTGTTCATCTCTTAAGACAGAAAATGAATATATAATTTGAAAGTGAGTACGAATAGCTATACCATTAAAAAATGTATACTGTACACACATGCACAGTTTGCCCAATGACAGGTCAAAAGTGGTTATATACAGATGTATATGTACAGATGTGTATGTGAATGTACTGATATGATAGAGATAGATTTCCCAGAGTAACAAATTGTTGTTTAATAAAGAATTATTACATTCTATAATTCATTTTATCATTACATTTTATTTTTCCACAAAAAAGGGTATATATAAAGACATATATTTTACAATGAGACTCTTATTTGCAGGTTGTGGCATTGCAATAACCCTAATAGCCTATTCCCTATTAGAGGAGAAGGGACATTTTGGCCTAAAAGTAGCATTTAATGTTACTTGTCATGTAATTCTGTAGTGCAGCATCACTTCTCTCAGCACCATTGGTATTACAGAGTTCATGTTTTGTATCCTTTTTGTTTTTCTCTCTACAATACCATTACTTTATGCAAATATGCCAATCACCCAACAATAAATCCTCACTGCAAGAAGATGCACGGGTGTAGAGGCTAATAAATACAGGCCTGATATTTAGCTTCTGAGCAGCACCATTAGCTATTTTAGTGACAAAAGTATTGGGATGCCTGACCATTACACCAACAAGGACTTCATTGACACTGCATTTCAATACATAGACTTCCATTGGACTTGGTCCCCCTTTGCAACCATAACGTCTACTCTCCTTGGAAAGCTTTTCCACAAATACAAGTTTGTTCATATAGTGTCTTTTAATGCACTCCTCATAAGCCAGCTAAATAAATTGTGTATTTAGTGCTTGTCGTTTTTAAAATGTTCCTCAAACCTTCACCATACGTAATTCAAAAGAAGGATTTTCTTGGTCTTTAAACTAAATCTCAGTCTGTCTATGGTTGTTTTGGCACTGTTGTGGGGCGAGAGGATGCATGCTTACATGTCCCAATAGTTACATTTTCTCATGCTTGCAGGGATGCATATTTAAGTGTAAGAATTCGCTTACCTAAAAAGGTCGTGGCTTTAAGAGACATTTTTGACGAAGGGTTTGGGACTTAATTAAGTTGCTAACAGCAACCAGCTCTCTCCAGACATCAAAACTTTGGTCTGTTTTGCAAAGCATATTGGGTAGGCGTTCTACGCCCAAAATGGCGGCAGGATTGAAAAGTTTGGGGCTGTTTTTGTTCTAGTTTGCGGCTCTTTTGTACTTCACGGGTCTTCGTTCTCGCAAGAGTGTCGGTCCCGTTCGCTAGGACGGACTTTATTCGCCTCATAGGCTGTCCTCTGGGTCCGGTGTGAGCCGGGGTTTTCCAATGCTGGCCCTCTGTCCGCCGGGGGGGTCCCTGTGTAGTTTACTGGGAAGGTGCCACCAGTGATTGTTTGGAGCTGTTTGGCACTGACTGACTCCACCACAGCCTCCCTCCGCCGCCCAATTAAAGTAAACATGACGAGCATTTGTACGTAGAGATGGAGGATGATGTAAAGAAAGTTAAAAAGGTAAGTTGTCTTCGTCTCTCAGACTTTTTTAGGGCTTGGCTCAGTTTGGCTACAGTAGCCAGCCTGTTAGCCTAGCCACCGTGCTAACGGCTCAGCTAAGGGGAGCTGCTCAGCCAAAACACTGGGTTTAAACTTTAAACCTCGACTTTTTAGGCTCTATCGAGGTTGTTGATGTAAGCGAGGTAAATATTTAATGTTGCTAACAGTTCAGCGTGTCTTGACCAGGAAAGCTGGTTTACTACTTTAAGTGTTTAAATACAGATTGCACCTGTGGTCCTGTGAAGAGAACAGCTGTCACACAGCTACTGCCTTCTCAGACTCTCAATTTTCGGACTTAATCTCAAATCAAATTCATTTTTTTGTCACCTACACAGTCATACATAGTACGACATGCAGTGAAATGATAATGCTGTACGATGTAAAGATGTAAAATGTAACAGTAAAAATTACATTTAAAAGAAGTATAAATGACAAAAATACACGTGAACAAAATGTGAAATAAAAGTCAATAGAAGCATATAAGCATGTTGACATTGGATAAAATGTTTAGTAAAGTGCAATAGTACAACTAACAATAGGGTCGGTGGGGTTTGCCAAGGTGATAATAATATGAATAAAAAGTGGAACTGTGGCCTTTTCTGAACACAATTTGTCATTTTATTTCGGTTTTATTGATTAACGTTACATCACTGGACATGAACAGTTCCGTTGTGTTTGACATTTGCAGTTAAAGGCTATGTAATGTATGCAAAATTAGCAAGCAGTCTCCCCATGGCCTTTAGTCTATAAACAGTATCTGATTGTGAGAAGTCACTATTACTTTCAGTTCATTGGTTAATACTGTTCAGTACTAACCTGGCATCAGAATAAATTATTTTTGCTTTGAGTGGTTGTATATCTCTCTCTGTGTCTGTCTGATATTTAATATGAGAGAGCAAATCTTTATACCAAATTTGTACTTATAGTATTTATTATTCCTAGTTTATTTTCTTAAAATCTGGAAGTATCACATCTCTACTTAAATAAAAATTGACATATTGTAAAAACTAAACTCTGAATTTGAGTTGAACCTTCCCCGCTCCAACATTTTGTCTTTGTCATCACACTGAATCGTTCTGGGTTTTGGTTTGTAACAGATACAGTGTGGTCACTTTAAAATTGGCACATATGTATCCACTTTGTCAGTTCAGTCTTGCTGTAGACATGCTTTCTTCAGGAGCAGAGACTTTTCCTAATCACACTCAAGGGAAAATAGAGGGCTGGGCTCACTAAGGAGTCAAACAGGATATGACTCCCCCTGAGAATGCCCATTCAGGAGTCAAAGGAGGAATTTACACAGCCCTGATTCTTTTTATTCACAATCTGAAAAACAGTAACACTGTCCCAGCTGAACTATCTGCTTCGTAGTTTCTCACCGACATCACAGGCCATGTTGAGTAAATGGAGCCCATCTGCTCTGTTAGCAGGTGTGGCCTGCTGTTGTGGTGTTTTCTCTTTCTCTTTTTCTTTCTCCCCCTTTCCCCCTCTCTCTCTCTCTCTCTCTCTCTCTCTCTTTTGTATGCTCATACATTATACATTAATAACTGTACATGTCATTATGTTCAGGATTTGTTTTTTACCCTTTGAGTTCTATGATATAATTAAAAGGATAATCTTAAATCAGATTGGAAAGGATATTATCATGTGGCCACAAGATGGCACTGTTTACTCACACAGTCCAGAGAGATCACAGATTTAAAAAAAACTGTAATTAAACCACTACTAAAGTGGCACCGATATAGGAAATTCAGGATACCTTTATTAGAATCTTGTAAATGTGTTATCTATTTTTATTTTTCTGTGGATACCATAACAATTTAGACATCTTTTTCCCTGTTTCCACATGTCATTGTGATTGGACCACACGTTTTGGATGATCCAATCACAGGTGGACATCAGTACACAGCAGTTCACATAAGAATGTGTCTCCAAATGCATCTAGAGTGACCAAGTGGACTTGTGACCATGTCCCGCTTCTATAAAAACATGAATCACTTCTGCCTGCAAAGATCTCAGAATAGAGACAGCAGTGCCTTTATAAAATGAATAGAGTCAAAACAATACATCTTTTAATGTGATACTGTTGGGGTGCACATACACAAGGCACATAAACCCGTTCCGTCCATTAATGTGGTCCATGATGCTGAAAAATGTGACCATATTTGGCCCATACCAAATTTCAATACATAATGGGTGCCTGTACATAGAGTTGTCCGCTTGTAATCAGATTCTATGCAACTCAAAATAGTTTATTTTTTATTTTTAAATGTCTAGCGTCTTCATGCAGGTCCAGATGTTTACAGTATTTCTTCGCATTCTAAGAACGCGATTATGGCAAAAATATCAATACTGATACTTCAAGATACTTTTAGGATATACTTTATGCTAATATTTCTTTTTTTTCTGACATCTGTTGAGTTGAAATTGACTGAAAAGTACTGACAATGATTATTTTTATATATATCCATAAACAAAAATGAGACTTTAAGGTGGCTTGTAGAACTGTTTTTAGTTATTCATCTTTTCATTGTAGAGAAACAAGTCTGTTAAGATAACTGAATGCCATTGTGTCTCAGGCAGTTGACATGACACTAATTGGTAGGTTTAAGGTTTCATAGCTCCAGTACACCACTGTAGAAACCAAATATGTCTCTAATTGGCTATGTTTAGGATGAGAAGAAAGTTGGTGTAATGTAGTTTTCTGGTATCAGTAGAGCCTTAGAGGTCCTGCTTAAAATTGTGCTCAGGTAGAGCCTTGGTGCTATATCTCCACTAAGGGGGCTCCTTTGCACATTTGTGTTTTACATATCCTACACACCTGCCCCAGCTTGCTATGAGCTTGTTAATTACTTTAGACTGAATTACACTTGATTCAGGTGTGATAAATGAGATGCAACACAAAAGTGCACAGTGCTGTGTTTACTAAATTAATACCTCATTAGTGGATAAGTATTTTTGTTTATTTTACATTCAATGTGCCCCAATCTTATCATAATACTGACTGCCAGGCTAGGAGCAGTACATGACGATTTTTTTTAGGGATGCACCGAAGTGGGGTTTTTATTTGGCCAAAACCGATAATGAGGAAACAATAGGCCGAAACACCGAAATCAATTATACCAATTTTCTGTAAAGTCAAGCATTGCAATTACATAAATTAACTTTCATGGTTAAAAGAATAAATCTGTTACAAAACTATGAAAATATTTATTTAGCATGTTTACTCTAAGCCATGCGGTTGTTGATTGCATCATCACTGATTTGGTTGCAAAAAAAATGCATTTTTTGCTATTTCCGAAGGTTGAATATTCGGTGCATCCCTAGTTGTTTTGTGAATATTATAAAACTTAACACAGGTTCAGGCTACCTGTTTTGTTTGTATTCTCTTGGCAAAGTTGACCTGCAGAGTCCTGCATTCTCACATTACAGGGGAAACTTATGAAATGTTAATGCCCATCTGTAGTTCCAGCATTTCTCAATAATTAACGAAGCTGGAGAGGGAGCTAAGTGAGGAGTGAGCCACAGGTAGTATGCGAAGGCAACTTGGAAACAAGTGTAAAAACTGTCTTAATCAAGGAGTAGCTTAAAAATATTGGATTAAGGAAAGCACATTTGCTTAAGAGTTGATTTAATACATTTAGGTGTTTTTGTTTTTTTAGTCTGTTTTCTGTGCTCCCAAAAATTTTGACAAAGACAGGGCCTTAGATTGGACTTTTGAGTGAAGAAAAATAAAATAGTTTTGACACTTTGCTATTTACCACTGCAGAATCTCATGAGCGTAATTTATTTACCCATCAACAGTATAGAATTATTGCAAGAGCTTCTTTGATTTGCGATTACGGGTTTGAATCAGCTTTATTGTGCGGTCTGTTAACTGAGAAGTAAGATGGCTTTAGTGCGATGAGCTGAAGAGAATGAAAGCAGCCTCACATACCTTTTTTTTTAGTTAAGCTGTGTCTTTCATCACAGGAAGTAGTGGCTGCTCATCTTCCCTTTTGCTTGCTGTGTAGCGCAATAGAAAGTGTGAGCAGTTTTTGGTTGTGTGATTGTGGGTGTTGAAGTGCACTTTTTTTTTTGCTGCTCTGAGGGCGGTGGCCCCAGTGTCATTTATCTCGAGCCACATGCCACCTGTTGCGTTTTCCCGCAACCAAAACTATACTTGTGAAGGGACGCCTTATTGAAGACAACTGTTTTGCTTCTCTCAGTGATTCCATTCAGTGTCTAGTGAAAAACCATGGAGACAGAGGTATGTCTAACAGGAGCTTCTCAATACTTCCATTAGGTTTCTATTTTTTAAGTTGATGTTATGCAAGCCCTATCGCTGGCCAGTCATTTTCGGAACCTGAATAGGAAGATTTGAAAACAAACTGCCTAACTTGGAAAAGAGGAAGGAAATTGTGGCGCTGTCTCATATTTGATGCTTAACCGGCATTAGTGGCCAGTTGGCCATAGACATTAGCTAACATTTATGGTTTCATAAAAAAACTGTGGCAGATGTAATGCTTGGACATGCTGTTATTTTTTTTTGTTCCAGCGGTTCACTTTAGAAGCAGACTGTGTTGGATATGGTGAGGCTACAGGGCATTTGTGCTGTGCACGAAAGAACCATTAGTCTTATTTGTGCTGGCATCTGAGAATAGAGGTAGGAAAAGACTAGAGTCAGCTTGTAGCCCAAGTTTCTGTATGTGTGACTGCTTCTAAGGCACAGCTTCACACTAACGTGTCTAGGAAAGCATATGCTCTCAAGTAGCTATGGCTACAGTTTCCACAGCAGCTCAAGTGACTGGTTACAAGCATTTGAGTGGAAATGTTACTGAATGATGCGACACACTGTTGTAGTGAACCACTGTGTACCATTTTCTTTTGTTTTTAAGGTTGCATATGTCTTGCTCTAGATCTCCTCAATGATCCAGTTCTTGTGATCTACCTCCTACCTGGAGATGTTCGAGTCAGTGCTCATTACTTGAGATGTGTTGTTTATCTGAATTGTGTGTGTTGGATTAGGGTTGCTACCAAACTTTCCTTGGTCATAGATCACCAGGACTAATCTTGGTCAAGATTGTTCATGTATCCTCTTTATTCCTCATTCTTTCCTACTCTCTGTCCCACAGCCAGGTATAGTGTCTCCGTTTAAGCGAGTGTTTTTGAAGGGGGAGAAGGGAAGAGATAAGAAAGCTCAAGAGAAATCTACTGAGCGCAGGGCCCTCCATACCTTCTCGCTTTCTGTCCCTGACCACCGCATCGACCCAGACATCCTTCTCAACGATTACATTGAGAAAGAGGTCAAGGTGAGACCCTGCTGCATGTGCTCATAAGATACGTTACACAGCTTAAGACTGAATTAGCCTTACTGTATCATTGCTGATTAGCGAATTAACGGCTTTCTCAAGCCTGTCTTACAGACTTCTCAATGTTTATTGTTGACTTCTTAATGTTTATTTAGTGGCTATCAGGCACACCAAATTGATGCATTACTGATGCTTAAGCTTTAACACAGTTCACCAAAGATCCAGCTGTGCTGCAGAATTTGTGCTCTTTACACCCAGAAAGCTTTCACTGACCTGTGTTTTTGTCTTGCCATAGTATCTCGGCCAGCTAATCTCCGTTCCAGGATACCTCAATCCTTCTAGCCGCACTGAAGTTCTGCAGCTCATTGACAATGCAAGGGTAAGCTGTTTGCAAACATGATTTTGTTTACAGAAAAAGCATCGTCTCATTTATCTGTGCATGGTTTGGTCAGTTTCTTGCTCAGATACAAATTGAAGAAGTTTTTTTTTAAATTTTTTTTAAGCTGTAAAATTGCCAGTGTTGGACCATGTTTGATTATGCCATATGAAGGCTTTCTACGACTGGACACACTTAGAATTAATGGTGTCAGGTGTGTCACTTTTTTCTTTTTTTAAACACTTCTTTTTTATTTACTTTTTGCTCATAGAAGTCTCACCAGCTAGCAGGTCAGCTGACGTCCGAACAGGATGCCGTGGTCAGCCTGTCCGCGTACAACGTGAAGCTGGTGTGGCGTGATGGAGAGGACATCATCCTGAGAGTACCTATTCATGACATTGCTGCTGTCTCTTACATTCGAGATGACTCGCTTCACCTAGTGGTGTTAAAAACAGGTTTGGTCTCATGCACCCATCCCTCAAATCATAACAAAACATGGACTTTAGAGGCAAATTTCTCATTAGTGCATGTTTTTATGTGTGCAGCCCAGGAGCCTGGAGGCTCTCCTTGCCCAAGTACGGGTCCAGAGCTGTCTAAATCACCTACTCTGAGCTCTCTATCTGAGAGCGGGGTTGTAGAGGTCTGCTGCCTGGTCGTGCTGGCCGTAGAGAACAAGGTGACTGTGCTCTTTGACTTCTTAAAAACTAATCCTAGCTGAGTCGGCTACTCGTGTTACTTCAAACTAAGATCTAAACCACCCTTTCACTGACTACAGCAGCATCATGTAAAGTGAAGTGGCCCCTTATAGTCATACGTGACCATACCATACCACAGCACAGCACAGGGTGTGAACGTTAAATTCCTTTTTTGTTTTTAACCCATTCATTAAGTGAAGCAGGTGACTGGCACCCGTGGAGCAGTGTGCCTTGGTCATGGGTATCTCAGTAATGACACTACCATTCAAACCCACAACCTTCTGATCACAGGAGAAAAGCGCTAACCACTAGGTCACCTAATAAAGCCTTAACCACTAGGCCACCTAGCAAAGCCCTAACCACTAGGCTACCTAGCTGCCCATAATGTGTCTCTAAACATTACCTACCAGTTACTCTTGACATGTTTTTACTGCAGTTGAGTTTAAGACTTCAATATTAATCTTATTTTTGATCTTTCAGGCAGCAGCAGAGGAGCTCTGTTTGCTCCTCAGTCAGGTCTTCCAGATAGTCTACACAGAATCTACAATTGACTTTCTGGACAGGGCCATCTTTGATGGAGCCATAACGCCCACAAGGCATCTCTCCCTGTACAGTGGTAAGTGTAGAAATCACTGCAGCTAGTCGCACGCTAATGGCCTTTTTGGAAAAACTGTCAGTTGTCACAGACACATTACTCACTTTATTTATTTATTTATTTATTTACCTATTCACATTTCTGTTTACACTACCATTTCCAACCACTTATCCCCTAGAATTAAATGGTGTGTTTTTTGCAACTGTAGTTTGTTGTATTGTACTTAATTCAAAAATAGTCCAGGCTGAAACATCTTTTGTAACTAACTGGTGGGGTAAATTGCTGTAGGTGGAATATGCAGATACACAGAGTTGCATTGGGTTTCAGATCGAAAACCATGAATTCAAGGTCGTTTTTGTAGTTTAATTTACTTATGGGTTTTATGAGCAGGACAGTTTAAACGTTTAACCACATTATGTTCCACCTCACTGCTTAAAAAGCTTGAAAGATTGGATTTCCACATTTTCAAGGCTTGTGACATATTTTGAAAGAAAAATAGTTTGTGGACACATGCTCATGTGGGTTGTTTGATTATACCTTTGTGGAACAGTGGTAGAAAAATAGGAAGCTGTGTGCTAGATGACACATGCAGAGTCCCATGCCTACTTCATTTTTTTTTTTGCTTCCCAGATGATTCAAGCAAAGTAGATGATAAAGAGCCTTTCGAAGGAGAACCAGGATCATTGTAAGTGTCTGTGTAACTTCAAACTATTTTAAACAGACTGTCGAACACTGGATTTGTATTAACTAATGTACAGTCCACCTGTCGGTTCTTATTGTTGCATTTTATGTTCCTGGAGACTTACTATGATCTATTTTTGTCCAATGCCAGTTTGTTTCAGAGTTCATTAGAAGCAGCAGGACACTCCCCCTGTCCCTCCCCCTCATGTGCACCAGCTTCACCACAGGACAAAACAGCTAGTGAGAGTGAACTAAGCACAACAGCAGCAGAATTGCTTCAGGACTACATGACCACGGTGTGTGTGTGTGTGAGAGAGAGAGAGAGAGAGAGAAATGTTAGATGATTTTAGATGATCACCTATAGCTCATTGTCTTAGTTGTGAACCCTATTACATTCTACCATTAAACCATCTCTGCCTGTCCTTTCTGTCATAGCTGAGAACAAAACTCTCCTCTCAGGAGATTCAGCAGTTTGCCACACACCTGCATGAGTATAGGAATGGTGCCTCCATCCACGAGTTCTGCATCAACTTGAGGCAGCTATATGGGGACAGCAGGAAGTTCCTCCTCCTCGGTAAGTGCTGTTTCTTGTGGCTAAACGGCACGTTGCTCTCGTTCTTGCAGAATCTGCTCTGTTAAATATGAACCACATAGGAGCCGTGACTTTGAAAGCAAAGTGAAACTGTACACAGGCTTTTTTAGTATGTGTAGTTTGACACCACCACAATTTTTACCTTCCCTCAAATGTAGTTGACCAGCCAAAATGTTTGGTGTTGGATTTGGTTTTGTGCTGGTGCTAAGAGGCTAACGTATTAAATATTGGATTCTTATAAATATCGGAAATAATAGATTAAGCACGAACACTGTATGGCATCAGTGGTTAAATTTCAAAATGACTGCTACTCCCAGTTTTTAGCTGTACAGTGTACTTTCATTCATTTTACAGGTGTAGTAGGTCATCTGTGAATGACTTGATGCTGTCTAAAGAAAGCAATATAAAAAGGAATACTTACTGGCAAGGGTATAAGGTTCTACTTGCTAGGAACATTAACCTTATAGATCCAGTGCAGTACTTATTTAACCCTACGTGGACTGAATCATGCAATACAGTTGGGACAAATGTTAGTTGGATGAACTATTCCAAAAGTGTTGATTCCATTTGGTAAGAAAAGGATACATTTGACCCTAGAAAACTGTTGACCCGTTGCGGTTCCTTGTTCTTGGTTCACTCTCCAACTGTCCTGTTTGTTCTGCAGGCCTCAGGCCCTTCATCCCAGAGAAGGACAGCCAGCACTTTGAGAACTTCCTCGAAACAATTGGAGTGAAGGATGGCCGTGGTATCATCACTGATAGCTTTGGCCGCTACAGACGCACAGCCAGCTCTGCCTCAGACTCTACCACTAATGGCAACGGGGCGGCCGGTGGCTCAGATGAAGGAACGGTGCCCTCTGAGGGAGACGAGTGGGACCGGATGATCTCTGACATCAGCAATGACATTGAGGCGTTAGGGTGCAGTATGGACCAGGACGGTGTGTCACCCTAACAACAGAACCTAAGGGCAGGAGCAATCACCACTTAACATATACTGACTGTTACATGGTCTACTGGTCCATATCACTGTCTGTCAAATGATGCTGGAATGTGGATACTTGATCCAGACTTTTGTTATGGTGTGACCACATTGCTGTCATTCGTATTGGATGATGGTGCTTTTTGAGACACTTGAAATGCATGAGGACTCTCTATAACTGTGCATGGCACAGTTAATGTTTTTTCAGTGTTTATTGGCAGTATCTGCTATCAGTGATGGGACGTTGCCTTTTTAATCTGACCAGCTTTAAGATGATGGGTTTAGCACTGTGTTTCCTGAAGTAGCCTTGCAGTACACCTTTTTGTGTTTTCTATGCTCTGACAGTCATGGTAACCTCATTGGAAGGCTTGGATATGTTGGGTCAGATGTTTTGTGAGTAGAAAAAAAACACTAAAATGTGCAGTGGTGGCAGCCAGAGCAAGGACACAATGAGTTAGGCTAAGACAAGGACGCAGGTCTTATAATTTCGCTATTTGTAGCGATAAAAGATTTGTGCAACAGCTGTCAGTTTGTCTTCTCCTAGCTTCTCGCAAAATTTGCATTCGCTGCGGATTCCCCAACTGGAAAACTAGAAGAATTAAAGTAAAGTGCCACAGCTGGAGAAAAGCACTCAACAGGTAGAGAAGATTTCCAGAGAAATTAGCTGTTTCCTTGACCGTGGTAGCAGTGGTTTGGCCCTTGAATCTCAAGTGAGAAGTGTACTGTAAAGATTGGACTTTAATGGTTGTTTGTCTGAACTTTAAGTATTGTTACGGACATGCTGGTTATGGGTCGTTCAAAAAAAAGCAGCGTCTGCCTGAATCAAAGAGTGTAACCAAGTAGCTTCCCCTTAGTCCCACTGGGAAGTCTCTTTTATCCATTATGTGGATCAATGGTTTCCTGTGTCTTGTAACATAATTATTTGACCGAAGGGCAATATAGTTTTCTTTCCCCATTTTAGCTCAATTTGAAACATGATCCACAAAAAAGCATTTATTTCTGGCCTTATTTTTTAGCTGTTTAATCTACATGTTACTCTATTTTTTTATTGCATAGCATTTAAACACATTTCACTATTCCATTTTTTACAACTGTTGCCAGTTGTAATTACCATTTCATTGTTTATGTGGGTTGCGCCAGGTAGAGAAAGTAGCTCTGTGTAATTATTATTTTTTTTTTTCCTATTGGTTTGGCTGAAAACTTGGAATATTTGGATCTTTGACAATGCCTGTTAGCTGGCTGATTGAACATTCACGATTTTGTTACACTGCAAAACAAATGAGTCTCATCATTTGTTTGATTCTAGTTTTTGGTAACCTGACATTGTGCCTTGCAGAACAACTGCTTTATTGTATCATCCAACAGGGATGTGAGAATCATTCTGTAATCTGTACAGACTGTGACCGATGGCTTTTATTAAATATCAAGTGCAGCATGTAATGTCTCGATATTCCCTCATTAATATTTGAATAACTACAAACTCCTGTGATGACTCACAAGATTGTCCTGCAGAGGGTGCCAGTGCTCATACGCTCGCAGTGTCTACCTTGGACTTCTTTTCATTCAGAACACGATCATTGTGTGAAACATGACATGTCAGCGTACATGACTTTTCTGTTTTGATCAAGGCTGCACTTTAATGCCAAGACCTTTTAGGACAGACATGGTTTTAAAGCACATCACTTGAGTTTAAAGAGCTGTCAAATTCCAGCATTTGTCCAGCATATCATTTCTTAAACATGTGCAATAGGAGTCCCACAAAGTTAATTAGGTACGGTAACTGAGAGACTGCACACAGCAGTAGGTTAAGAGGCTCTGCAAGCAGTGCACAATTTCACTTGTTTTTGATCTACAGTAGAGGAAGGTCAGTGAAACATGAACTAATAGTACTGGTTCTGTGATGAGGGTGAAGTGATACTTAGTGTCACTTCTCATTTACTGTTCCTCTGGCAGCAGAAGGAACTCGGTTGTGGTGTGACTGTTGTTTTTCCAGTGGATCAAATGCTTGACAGTGACGAAACATTCTAAGAAACGGTTTATCTGATGGAGTTTGGATAATACGTGGATTATCATTCACTAGTCTTGGCAGCCTGCTGTCTGTCATACTTTACCTAGAAGTCCTCAAAGATGCTCATTATACCATAACATTTGCTGAGCAGTCATTAGGAAGTTGGCTGGAGTGCTGTCAGATCACATGACCACTTTCTTGTAAAGCCTGTTCTGTTCATGCTTGCTTGGACTAATGAAATTCTGGTTGATTTGCGGCACACATCCTTTAATAAACTGCATAAATCAGTACACCTAGAAGAATTAGAGGCTATCACAATGTTTGGATTGCTCTTTTGGCTCCCTTGACTTAATGGCTGTTCCATAACGCGAGGTCATTTGATGTTAAACCCTAATTAGTCTATTTATTTTGTATCAAACTGCACTCGCAGTCATTGTCGAAAACCCTGTGTTGCCTTGCATTTTAGATCCCCACTTAAGACCAGAATAGACAGAAAAGAATTCTTTAAATAGGCATAAGCCTTCCTGACTGATCTTAGCATGCCGCTTTCTCGGCAAGATAAGGAGGATTAAGTTATCCCAGGGTGCGGCAGGGGAGCCCTGCTTTTTCATTACAAGGCGCCTCCACTGAAGTGGGAGGCTACAGCCTGGTCTGACCTCCCACTGGGTTACCTGTAGAGATGCTGGAAGAGGAGTAGATCAGTCTGTGCTTTCATGAAAAGGTCCAAACCTTTTATTATTCAGGCCAGATCTTCAGAGGAGCAACTGTGGTGTTAAGCTGCAGTTTCTGAATGTCTTGGATGCTCCACAGGAACAAACTTTGGCATCCCTGGTGCAAAACAACACCGTCATGCCAGCGGGAGGTATCAAGCCAAGCAGAAAAACACCAGATTCAGCAAAGTCATTCATTCGTGATATAGTTTTTAAAGTAACACAGACCATTCTCGCATAACTTGTGCTCACTCAGTGGTGTCCCCCTTACATTCTATTTGTGAAAATGTGCTATAGTGGGGTGACAAAAGAACAAGCTCAATAAAGGAACAAACACAGGGTCACTGGCATGCAGACTTAATGAACAAGGCCCCAGGACCATATGTCATGTTGGATGTGACTTGGCTCTCGCCAGAACATAATGGACATGTGCACAAAGGCCGTCATGGAGTCGTACACTCATTAGCGCACTCCCATTGTACACAGAGTTTATTAGGTGCATTTACCTTGTGCCCGGCCTGTCATAAGGCCGGGGTGTTATAAGAATAGCCCCGGATCTCAATTATTATAATAACATGGAGACACAGTGATACATGACCAAGAAGGAAGCAATGCCGCATACACTTTTTAAACGGTTTTTAACTGTTAAGTGAAGTTCAACAAATTTCTGTCAACCAGGTTTACTTACTTTTTAAGCTAAAATATTGCATCTTTTTCCAGCAGAGGTGTGCAGCTGAAGACTACAGCTCTTTTTTTTCCTTGCACAATTTGTTCTTCATTATAGTCTCTCATCAGTTGTTAGGCTCTGACCACAGGACTGCTGCCAGCAAAATATTTTTGATACAGAGACTATTCGCAAACCAGTATTCTGCGAATCCCAGCAAGTCCACTGTACTGAGTTTGCACTAACTTGGGATCTACAGAGAAATGGAATATCCTTTTGTGTAAGGATACAACTGCTTAAAATGCATATTTTATCCATATGTATAACCGTACATAAATTAGGTGGCAGTAAGGTTATTTGTAACCTTACATTGAATAAAATTTCAGCACAAACCTTGTTTAGAACTATTGGAGCTATCAGCTATTTTAAAAGCAAATCTAATCAGTTATCCAATGCTTTTATTTATTTATTTTTTATAACCTGATGATAGCAATATGGTATCATGTATTTCAACCTGATCCTCTCATATCAGCACCACACACTACCAGGTCACTACCGTTCCTTTCTCTTGATAGTGTAGAGGGTGACAAATGAATTATGCAGCGACAGGTGGGCTACAGTCAGTTATATTACACCTACGAAGCTCACCTCTTTGGATGGTGCAACTGTTAAAATGACCAATGAATGCAACTATACAATACAATAACCAAAATAAATCTGAACGATTCTGGATTGTTCAGAAAAGAGCGTCTGTAAATGTTCTTTGGCAGAGGGACTGCCATTGTGAAAAGGCATGACTAATTGAACCATATAAAGCGCTGTGTTATTTTTGCCATCTCGGGGGAGTCTGGAGTTTCCCTGCACTAGGCTGCTTTGTGTGTTTCCTCATTGACTGAAGATGGCTCGGTCCCACACAAAAGTTAGTGGCTGTGAGGGGCTGTGAAACATTAGCCTTTTGAATGTGGCCTTTGGGCCAGGGCCCACTGCTTTCTAATTTTATTCCAATTCTGGTTTTGCCTCAGCTCATCCCTTTAAAGAGACGTGAATGAATATCAAGGGGATTTTTTTTGTCTGTGCCACTGCTGTCACGCACAGCTTCTGTAGACACAGCAGAAATCCTTGATGTCATGTTTACACTCCAATTCAGGGCTTTCTAAGACCCTTTTAAGACCTCGATTTCCACCACAAAGCTATGAACACAGAGTGAAATGATTTCTTCATGCTTTTTGTTTTTCAAGCATTGCTATGTTGGATGCTGTGTAAGTTCTAGCGTACCTCCACTTACAGCTTTCCGTTCCTTGCACGTTATTTTCAGTGTGTTTTACTTTATCAGCTCCTACCCCTTTGTTACTGGTCACTTCCTGACCACATGACCTCTGTTGGCTGGGAATTTATGGTTGGCTGACTATTTTAAAGTAGTTTATGATGTTTAGTTCATAGTGATGTAATGCACTATTACTGTGTACTATTAGTGTATGCTAGTACTGTGAGGCACTATTAATTAAGGCAGGCTACTTATCCATGGCCCACCCTGCAATAATAAATATTAACTAGAAGTCTTTCAGGGTCATTAGGCAACCTATTAGGATTCAGATAGAATTACAATTCAATGAAATCTCATTTAAGAGTTAGTAACCCTGGCAAACCCAGGTTTGTCCTCTAACTAGCCAATCAGAAATGGCAGAAGTTAGGGTTTTTTTTTCCATGACAAAATGACACTAACAATGATTTAAACAGACAGTGACTTCTTGACTGCCCTTAATGAGCCCCATATTTGCGCAAAAACTGCTCTTTGATGATCGTATGGTTCCGTTCCAGACTCCCATATTGGACAAAATGGTATCAATTATAAGTAATTGACTACAAACTCAAAGCTCTGTGTACAGGCTATATCTCACTGCACTGTGCATCGACTCAATCCACAACACAGGGAAAATACTGTAATAAAAACTTTATTATCGATACAAAATGCAACACACTGATTTATCATACTTCAGTATCTAACCCTCAGAGCAGATTTAAAATGTCCAATTATGATCAAAGATCACTGTAAATTCAAAACACAACACATTAAAATATAATGGATACTAATTATTTCTCTGATAAATGACTAAGGCCTTGTTTTGGAATATTGGAACTTTGCTGAGGAACATCAGGTCATGTGCACATCTCTCTACTGCTTAGAATCTGGGTCATTTTTAGTACTCTCTTTCTCTCTCTCTCTCTCTCTCTCT
>JBBPCW010000154.1:8394812-8408255 GCA_037974425.1 Phenacogrammus interruptus
CGCACGCCCACACACACACACACACACACACACACACACACACACACACACACACATGTACTGCTACTAAGAGACTACTACTTAGAGAACTGGGTATATTATATATTATATATTTGATTAGGTCAAACTGGGCAGATATTATTGCATTTCAAATTATATATAAAGTGTATGACACCATATGTGAATGCTTTTTTTCGGGTTGGTGGGGGGTGATTGGCTTATTAATATGATTCCAGTTTTCTGGGAGAAAGTGGGCGGGACTTCCTGTTTACGGACAGCTGTTATTTCTTATTCTTTTTAAGCCGTGCAGACTGGAGATACTGTTAGAAGGTAAGGAGGTGTCTCGGCTTGCACGGTGCATGTATTTCGCATTGTGCTTTATGGGGCTAAATTGGGAAGAGAAGGCTGATTTTGTCTGTGCTGTGTGTTTTTGCAGGAGTGTGTGTTAGATCTGCTGGTCTAGCTGCTGGTTACACAGCTCTAGATAACGGTAGCCTGTAAAAGCCTAGCACGGTTCGGCACGGTAGTAAATGCTATACAGGGTCCGTTTAGTCTAGAGCTGGTGATAAAGGTTTATTTTGTGAATGCATTTGACACTATGTCTCCAAAACGCACTGGAGAAACGCGTACCTGCAATGATGTCATCGGTTTCCACTGAAGCCCATTTTTAACGACGCAATTGGCTGCCCTTAATAACCACTTTGCCGTGTGTCCTTGTGAATATGGCACGTTTCCATGCTTCCAGGGTAATTCCCTGCCTTATTATTATTAAGTTTTTTTTTAACAGAGAGGCCCATGCACCTGTTAACAGCACACGCACAAGTGCAGGACATGCAACTATTCTTCACGCTTAACTAGTTCATACTGTCGTCTGCTGTCCAGCCTTGTGAGGTTAAAACGTATGACATAAAATGCCTGTTTTTCCAGTTTAAGTTGAACAAAGTCCCCTTCTGTTGTTTTATTTACTGGCTGCACTCATCTGTACCAGAACGTATATGGAAAAGGGGTCTTTGGAGTAATCAGGGGTCTGGATGGCTTTGTTGAACCATAAAGGGAAATTCTACGAATTAAAAAAATCTGCTGGTGGTTAGGGAGTTGCCTCTGCCATTGGAAGGTTATAGGTTCGAATCTCAGGACTGCCATTGGCACCACTGAAGTGCCCTCAAGCAAGGGACCGTCCCCACACACTGCTCCCCAGGGCGCCTGCTGCTTTACCCAGGTGAATGGGTTCAATGAGGAGGACTCAAGTAATTTCCTCTGGGATCAGTGTACTATGTTAAAGAAAATAATTAAAATACATAAATAAAATAATGAAGATGCGTTCTGCACAGTGGAACAAAGAAATGTTCCTCTGGGACCAAATACAAAGAACAGAAACAAAAACAACACAAGGCAGGATAGGAAAAAAAAGAGTGCACATGAGCAAACAATATGATAGTACATGATTGGACAACATACCATGGAGCTTACAAAAGTGCTAACAGTATTAGTGTTAATGAATACAACATTTGTACAGGTAGTATTATAGCAGCAGACATATTAAACATGCATTATGTATCTGTCATTTGGAGTATTTTGCTGTGAATTGCTCCATGTTCAGGAAATTGAACACACTGTAATAAAATCTAAGTGGGTTTCTTTCTCTACAGAATTATGTAGACCAAATTATTATTTATAAACGTGTTAAAATTCTTCTTTAATGTTTCTTTTGTAGTCAGCAAATGAAGATAAAAGCAAGTGCACAGATGTTTCCAGGAAAGTTGAGCTGGTGTGTCTCATAAATTATTTTATTTTCTCCAGGTCCCTTCCGACATCGTAGCGCAGCATGTCATTGGTGGTAATGAGGAAGACCTGCTTGCTGAGCTGCCTTTTAGCCCTGCTGCTTCCACCCCTGTCACAGCAGGAGGAGCATAGCAAGCTGCTGCTGGTGTCCTTTGATGGCTTCCGCTGGGACTATGTGAACAGGGTGCCCACGCCCAACTTCCGTGCCCTCATGGAGGAGGGGGTGCAGGTGGAGAAAGTGGAGAACACCTACATCACCAAGACCTTCCCAAACCACTACACTTTAGTAACAGGCTTGCATGCGGAGAGCCATGGGATCGTAGCCAATGAAATGTATGACCCAGTTCTGAACTGCTCTTTCTCCATTGAGGGGCCCGAAGTGTACGACTCTCGATGGTGGGAGAAGGCAGTTCCACTATGGGTGACCACTCAAAAGGCCGGGCGGAGGAGCGGAGCTGTCATGTGGCCTGGATCGGATGTCGCCATTGGTGGAATCTACCCAACCTATTATGTGCCATATAATGCATCTATGTCCTTTGAGAGGCGGGTAGAGAAGCTTATCAGCTGGTTCTCAGGAACAGAGGCGATCGATTTTGGGGTCCTTTACTGGGAGGAACCAGATGAAAGTGGCCATAATCTGGGGCCAGAGAGCCCGCTTATGGATGTGGTCATCGAAGACATAGATGGAAAGCTGGGCTTTCTCAGAGAGCAGCTCAAACGAGCTGATCTTTATGACAAAATCAATCTCATCGTCACAAGTGACCACGGTATGACACAGTTATCACACGACAAGGTCATTGAGCTGGATGCCTACGTCAGTCAAGACCTCTACACATGGATAGACAAGAGCCCAGTGGTGGCCATTCTACCTAAAGAAGGTAAGTTTGAGAAAAAGTGCCTATCTGTCCATAAACTTTATCACTGCAGCAGCTAGAGTTGGAACATTGCTTCATAAATATTGCTTATAATGCATTGATTTATTTATGCAAAAATGTATTTGATAAAATTGATTAAAACTGTGTTATAAATGTTGAATAAAAATGCAGCATTAGTATATTAGAAATATTAGAAGCACAGAAGCTAACTGTCTATTATGATCTCATTAGCCAATGCACTGATCATCACTTTTTCTGCTTTCTCAGGTAAAACTGATGAGGTCTACAATTTGTTAGAGAATGCAAATCCTAACATGGTTGTGTACAAAAAAGAAGACATCCCTGATTACTTCCACTACAAGCACAACGTCAGGATAATGCCAATAATTATAGAGGCTAAAGAGGGGTGGACAGTTGTGCAGAACAGAACCGGATCCTTTATGTGTGAGTACCAGTGTAATCAACATGTTGAGTAATTATGTCAACATTGCAAATCATTGCTGTTCAAAGAAACAACAAACAAAAATGTTCTTTACTTTGCATGTAAGTGCATGTAAAGCAGTTTATCCCATATAATTTTGATGCAATTCTATTGGTTCATTTTTCTATCACAGGCAGATACTTATGTAAACTAACGTTTGTACATGCATTCATATGAACTGTAAATTGTCTCAGACGGTTCTGTGTTTAATTATTCCTGATTATGCACTTTCTGTACTTCATTGTTCTTCGCAGTGGGTAACCATGGCTATGATAACCACCTACGCAGCATGCACCCGGTGTTTGTAGCCCGTGGACCATCCTTCCGCACCGGCTACACCAAAGTCGCCATGCGCTCTGTTGACCTCTACCCTCTCATGTGTAGCATTCTAGGCGTTAAGCCGCTGCCCAACAACGGCTCTTTGGCGAGTGTGCGGGATCTCCTGGTGGAAAGGCCAACCCCTAGGCCAACGCTGCCATCTGTACCCTTGGAGCCCTCCTACACCTGGGTCGTGGGTTCGCTCCTGGGTGCTGCACTGGTGGTGGGATTCCTCATGACCATTGTGAAGCAGGTGACCCAGAGGCAGCTGCCCCCTTTGCCCATCACCAACAAAGAAATGTCCCAGCCCTTACTGCAGGAGGAATTACTTGTGAAAATGAAGATACTGCATTTCTGATTACCATTCTTTATTCTAATAGATCAAAGGTGAAGCTTGCAGTAATACTTCTTTTAAGGTCTTTAGTGTGAGGCTTTTGAAGCATGTAGCACTGATTTTGTCTTTGGTGCTTCAAAACCTGTTTCCACCTTCTGTTCTTTCTATTACACCCTCTGTTTAAAATTATAACTACAGTCGAGGTCGCTTTAATTCACGTCCAATGGGCTGACTGCCAAATTGAATCATTACCAGTGGTGCCATGCCAAGGCATAATAAATCAAGAGCAATATGGGGAGAGAAGTTACAGGCAAGAGTCAGAACAAGCCCACAGCATCCTCTGCTGGTAAAGAAAAATATGTGCCCCATTTATTTCTAAAAGGGAAAAAACAAGAGGAACAAACCTCAACCAATGTAGGTTCTATTTGTAGATTTGTAATCTTTTTTTTTATTCTTCTCAGTGTATAGTTTTAAGATTTGCATTACTGGATGTTTAACTAATTGTCAGTTCTCTTTTTAGGTTTTTGGACTTAGCCTTTTGAGGGGCATTGGTATCTTTCTTAATTCTTTACATTTTATACTGAGTGTTTTATCCATCAGAATTTCCAAGTGGTTAAGTGCAATGGCTACATGCTTTAATGTTTTGTTTGTAATGCCGGCAGAATAATGTTTTCTATTATTTACATGAAGAAGGTAGTGACTGAGCTGCCTCTGCGTTGCACTAAGATTATTGTAAGCTAATCAGGTTTGTAGACATGAAAGCGTAGGAGAGTAGAGTGGTTTCAGATTGGTTGCATTTTGCACAGTATTTTCCCATGCTTTTAACCTTAAAAAGGAGAAGAAAAAAAAAACGTGCCAAAATCTTTTAGGTACTAATCCTGGAAACTCGGGTATAAATTAGTGGCAGAACACTCCTTTGTTGATTTTCTAATGTCAGAACTTTACATCGGAGGCCCTTTACTGGGCAGAACCACTGTGATTTACCTTCTACAGGTGCAAAAAGACAAGAGTATTTAACTTTTGAAGTCTTTGATGTAGTTGTTGCTAGTATAGAGTTCATTTATGCGCAAGTTGCTTGCAATATTAAGTTTTTAGTGGTGTTGCTAAGGGAAGGAGGAAAAAAAGTGAAAAATAATGTTTGCCCTACTTAATTTATTATATTGTAGTGTTAAAAGTGTGACTCAATATGATTTAACTGGTGTCATGTTCTGAATTTTGATTAAAGATTGGTGCAAGGTACACATTTCTTCTTTGTGCAGCACTTCTCTGATGTAAAAGTGGTTCCACCCATCAGGGCTAATGCAATTAAGTACTGTGGAGCAGGTCAGAAAATGAAAGATCTGCAAGCCCTTCGGTTGACTGAGGTACACAGATATAAGCCATAAGGAGGCAAATTCACTGGCAAACACTCTTTAATAGTTGCAAAAATACAAGGCAGGGGAAAAGGAAAAAAATTATAGTTCTTGCCCTACAATCTAAAGAATTTCATGCATACAAACAGAATGGCAACAATTCATCATCAAGAGGGCTTGTGAAGTGACTAAAATAAGGCTTTCTAGCAAATTACTATCTCAGGCCAAGAGCTGAGCTGAGAGGAGCAGTAAGTTCTGAAGGCATGCATCAGACCATCAGCAGTTTTGCAAAACGTTGAGGCGACTTTACGTTTTTAAATGGCATCAATGTCAATGTCATCCTCTTCTTTTTCAGACTTCTCTGGTTTTGTTGTTTCCATCTTCAGCTCACGTGCAGAGGAGGAATATACCACCTGACAGATGACACAAACAAATAAGGCTCTTGCACAAAAATATTTTAAGGTTCTAATAGTTAAAGTAAGTGAGCATCACAATTTTTTTTACAAAGCTAGCTATTACCTCTACATTGTCTTCATCTTCCTCCTCCTCTTCCTCACTGCCTTCACTTTCCTCCTCAGCCTCTTTCAGCCATTTCACAAAGGGCTCAGCCTTAGCATGGATCTCCTTGGCGAGTTCTTTAGAGACATACTTCTTAGAGACCTGGGAGGCAAACAAGAGATAGTTCCTCATTCAAATGAAGCTTATAGAAAATTTCACTTCGAGATTTTTTTTTAACATTAATATAAGTTCCCCTAGCCTGCCTATGGTCCTGCAGTGGCTAGTAATGGTGATGGGTGTAAAGACTGCTTTGATCATCCTGCTCCGCCGTTGAGAGAACGACAGCTCAGATGGGCCGATCTGGAATTTGGCACACTATGACGTCATACGGGGAAAAGTTACCTCCCCTTTCTCATGCTTTGCCCGCCCAGAGAATTTCATCCCTCTCCCCTAAAAATTTAGCTCCATCAGCAGTCAATGAGGTGCGAGACATGGCTTGCAAACGAGTGAAGCGTGGCACTTGCTCGGTGCTTAGATGTACAAATGAGCACAAGTGTATTTTTTTTAGCTCCTTCATGCGAGCCTCTGGAGAACCGGTTTTATTTTCTCTGGAAATGTGCCGACACAATACAGAGCTGGTCTTGCTGAACGGCTGAAAATTAAGTCTGGATCAGTTCCAACTCTCCTTGGCTGGGCTACAAACCTCGGACAAGTAAGTCAACACAACGCTATACTGTATAATTTTGTTGCTTTGCTGTATATGATTACCTTGCTTTTTTATTCTTAGAATAACAGCCCAGTTAGCATGCTACAGTCGCACATGTAAAGGTAGATGGCCTCCAGAATGGTGTCTGAATACACACATGTACTTCTTTCTTATTTGAATAACAGTGCTTCTGTTAGTGTTATGGCATGTGCTGATATCTGCCTTTCCCCCCTCACTGAAATGACCATGAGATCGGATGAGAATGGGTCAAATTTGCAGTCTTGCAGCAACGGGGCTATAGGCACTGATCTCAACTGCTTGGCTATCAAGGAATCTCAGTATACAGGCAAATACAACGGTCTTTTACCAGCTACCGCAGTAGCCATTGCTATACACTGCAAACATTAGCACTTGGTACCGTGGCCGCAAGCTAGCCCCTCCCCCACCCTCCACATTGCTCCGCCTCACTCCTCATCATTTAAAGCTACAGACAGAGAAACAGCACGTCCTTGGGAAATCTCATTGTGGGCCTCGCTCCTGTAATTCTGCACCATGGCTGAATTTTGGAAAGAGACTTCAAATACAGTATTAGGGGACCACTAAGACTTAATTGATAAAGCTGCTGGTTTTGTATGCTTTTATATAAGTTTTAATACAGACAAGAATGCATTTCTTCTGTATGTGCTCAAGTTTTAATTTCTTACCTTCTCAGCCCATGCAAGTATGACCTCTTCCTCCAGCATGTCAGAGTCATATAAGTCTTTGAGAATGATAGAGACACGGGGCAGCAGCTGACTCTGATGGAGTTTCACTAAGCACTCAAAGCCACCCAAGAGGTACTTCTGAGCCTTTTTATCATTGTGGCAGAACTGATGACAAAAACATCTGCATTAGTTGGATACCATTACGAGTAGCTTCATAAACTCCATTAAAAAAAATGAATAATCCATGACAAACTTTCAGCAATCACAACAATATTTATAGAGTAAATCACATTCATTGGTAGACTATAAGTAGAGTGCCATCTCTGAGGAAAAACATGTTTCTCTGGGCAGTGAGTGGATCTCATACCTCCAAATAAAATGTCAATGAGATGGCAAGAGACCAGGCCATACTCACTCGGAGGAAATGACGTTTGTACTTCTTAATCTGCTCACGGATGTTCTCGTCAAAGAGCAGCTCGCTTAAGATCAGCGGACCCATGGCCCTCACCTCCAACCGCTCGGCTTCGGCCAGGATTTCCTTATCAGCTGAATCGATCACTCCCTCCTCCTTTTTTTGCTGTACAGAAGAAAAGCAAGACTTTTCAGCCCATCAGCATGCATTCTCTACAAGACAGAAATTCTGGGAATTTCTCTTCCAAGTAGTTCAGATGAGAAGCAGCAAAGCCAAAGTGTCCCGAACTATTCCAAGCGAAGTGCACCTTCACAAAGTTGTAGAACAAGTTGACCCTCTCCTCCAGAGTTCTCTCCAGATCCTCACTCAGGGTAAGGCCCTTAGCGTGCTCGCTGATCTCCTCCATCCGGCGTCGCTGGGCCTCTTCTGTGGTCTCTTCTGCCCAGTCCTCATCGTCATCATCCCCATCCTGTCCAATCAGTCAAACACCACAGAGTATAAGGTTTTTATTCATTTATTTATTTTTAAATCAAGCAACCTGTACATGAAAGTAAACAGAAGCATACACACAAAAAAAAAAAAACACTCTGACTCTACGGCATGTCAAAATATTGTCACCAATTTAAGAAACCACGCATTCATCACAAAGAAAAAAATCTCAGGAAACAGGACGCGTTTTTGAATTAAGAGACAACAGCACCTTTATATCTGAATAATGTACAAAAACCCATTTGTAAATGTGTACATTTTGCTTTCAAGCCACAATGCGGTTTGGCACAAAAGCAACCATGCACACTTGATTTTTGCTGCTTCTCTTTACCATAGTGTACAAAATCCAGTCTTGCTATGTTTGTCAATCACAAACAAACGTGCTTTGTGTTGTGTTTACACTTGACTTCTATTTGATTACTTTGTTCCTTTACACACAGTGACCTGCCTGGAAATGTCAGGAGTTACTACCATGTAACTGCTCACTGATACTTTGAAGGACCATTTTGTGTTGCTTGGCATTTAATACTGCATTGCCCCCATGCACAACATTAACAGAAACAGACATGCAGAATGTCATTTTTTTTTACATTACAGAGCTATCGTGAGAAAATCCTCACTGTATAATCTGACCTGCAGCAGAACTGGCAGAATCTCATGCAGTGTTACAGGAAACAAATAAGACTGCTAATTCCACAGAGCACAGTAGGCTTGAATTCAGGACTTATTCAAGTTTGTCTCGTTCACATTTTTCGCAAAAGTGCTAGTAGTGGTGTGCGGGTCAATCAGTCGAGTCAGCTTAAGAGAATTTGGGCGGGTGGGGGCAATTGGGTTCAAAGTAACAAAGCAGCATTCTAACAAAGTTATAACTAGCCATTGTTATAAGGACACCAAATCAAAAAGTGTCAATTTTTTGTCATACATGAACACACCACAGCACACATTGAACAGAACAAAATTCTTCTCTGCACTTAACCCATTCACCAAGTGAAGCAGCAGACAGCCAACACAGCACCTAGGGAGCAGTGTGTGTGGGGATGGTACCTTTGTCAAGGGTACCTCAGAGGTACTACTAGCAGTCCAGGGATTGTAACCCACAACCTTCTGATCACAGTGCCAACTCCCCAAGCACTAATCCACTTTACACCGATTTCCATCACACTAACAGAACCAAAGAAGTAACCTATCGCACATCTCTCTCTGCAGACAATAAATAATAAATTGATCCAGGCCATCATTTCTAACTGAAGATCATCAATAGCTTTATCTTCGATTTGCAAATACATGGTTTAATACATGTTTTAGAGCAGCGGTGCCCAACCACCACATTCACTACCAGGCCACACAGAAAGAATACTTTTTTAAATCAGTAACAAAACTTAATGTTCAAATAATTACATACAAGCTATTTGTGCTACCTAAAAAGCAGCTTTATGGCCACTTGACTTTAGCTTGAAAGGTTTCACTAAAATGTTCAGAAATGCATGTACTAAATGATTAGGCTTAATCGTGTCATGGAATTATAGGCCAGTCATGTTGTGGAAACGTCACTTTTTGCAGCTGCAACTGCTTTAAAAATTCTTCACATTTACAAAGTATAAGGTCTTGCTTGTATAATTTGGATACACACTGTAGATTAAAATTGTGCCACACCTGCCCAGCTAATTAATATATTTAGTAAGCCTAAATCTCCATTGCCATGTGCCTCAGGCTTGTGTTACATTTAGCATGTTCAGAGCTGTTTGAGACCCAAGCAACAGGGCCTACAATAGCAGCACAAGATTTAAAAAATAAAATAATGGGGGAAAAAAAAAAAAAAAAAAAAAAAAATACAAAACAAGGTCAGAAAGACAGTACTCACTACAGCATCAGGTGCATCTATGTCATTGTTTCCAGCCTCCCCACCATTTGAGCCATTCTCTTTGTCTTTCTTGCGATTCTTTTTCTCCTTCTCCTTCTTGACGGATCCGCTCTCATTCTCTGTTCAAGGACATGATGCGGAAAACATCAGTACTGCAAATGGTAGCTCTAAATATATCTTATATAAAGTATGCATTTTGTTAGTGTAATCGGTCACAAGCTAAAAGACTGTGTGAATCCTCATCCCATGCACAGACAAAACTGGAAGGCTTAAGCATGTGGAATTTCACAGCCTGCAAAACTTTTTTTAAATAAACAAAAACACACTAGTTCCACTGGATATAATGTGATTTGTCAGTAAACACACTAGATTAGAAAGCCATGTACTAATGATCCATCCAAGGTGATCCATGCATTTGGTACAGTAATCCCCCGCTTTTTGTAGGGGTTACGTTTCAAAAACCCCTGTGTATAGTGAAAGATGGCTCCCAAAACAGTCATTTTAAACTCGGTAGTGATGCTCCGATCGATCGGCATCGGCCGATAATCACATTTTATGACACGATCGGTACTCGTTACACTAGGAACCGATCACAATTGATTACGTCAATGCGTGAGGGCGTACACGAGTGGGGAGGTAAATGTTTTGGTGCCACAGTCATGTCATCGCCGATGTGGAATTACTACGACGTTTCGAGAAACAATGTCTAAAACATTTAATACAACATTTAATTCAGTATTACTTCATCTGAAAAACATTAATGGTGATCAGAGATCTTACATATCAGTTATATAAACTTGAAGCATCAGAATCGGCATTGGTATCGGCCGATCACCATGACAAAAAAATAAATAAAAATCAGTACTTGGTATTGGTGGCAAAAATCGTGATCGGAGCATCCCTAAAACTCAGTTTAACGCATTACCCTTAAAGAAAATGTTACAGTAGACCTGTTATTCGAATTTAAATTCCCCGCCAAGATATGCAACTTTGTAGGTTGTGAGACAAAAGTATTGGGACACCGAATGTGTCCCCTTGTGTAAAAGCATACAGGGAAAAAAAAAATTATATTCATTGCCACAAAAAAGGCGGACGATATTTGCAGTTTTCGCATTATTGTGGGGATTTTCACATAAAAGTTCAGTTCTAAAAAAAAGAATCTGCGTGTGACTAAATCCATGACTCTTGATCCGTGCAAAACTGGGGGGTTACTGTATATGGTCTTTGTTCCTGCAAAAGCAAAATTATTTTTGCTGTTAAAGCCAGAGCGCTGTACAAGAGACTTATCACTCAAACAACACTGTGTGAAAAGACCAAGAGACAGACGTCACTGGCTTCAGACACCCCTGCAGTATTTCACCAATGCAGGGCACTCCTAGAAGACACAGAGTCATACCAACAGTTCCAGTGTTACATGTGGCTGTAAGGCTCTGAAGACCATTTCATCTGGACCTGCACAGACTTAATAAAAGCCTACTTTGAAACAATTGTCCCACTACATTAATGAAGGTGAAAAACATAGCTCCACTTCCATCATTCATTTAAGGATATCCACTTTCCCTCCCTCTCTTACATCAATAGAAAGATATATTTCAGACACTTCTTGGCCAAACATTTGTGTAAAACCATCTACATTACAATACAATAGCCCCTGCATTTACACTACTGGCCAGAAATCTGGACCCACTGATAAACAATACACTGCTCTTTCAAAAATGTTTTACAAGAAAACATCTGAAATATGTCAATATAAATGACTGGTTTTAAGGTGGAGTATAACAAACATTCCATTGCAATGCACTTAGTGTATATGTACAAGTTTCATCACCATAACTGCTATTTCTGGATATTTTTTTCTAAGCCCTCCAAGCACCTTTTTAAGCAGACAGTTTTTGTCTCATTTGCTGAATGCTCAAATTGTGGGTCCAGCTAATCTCACAGCTGCTCAGTGGGAGAAAGATCTAGATTGTGGAGGCAAAAGCAGCTCCAGATATGGATACAATTTTGGCACCGGATGATCCTATTGAATGAAATTTGGTGCAATGATTCATAAACAAACAGGAATGATGTTCAAGAAATTAATGCGAGCACAAACTTCTGACTGTATGTTTTCACGTAAATTCCAAGCATGTCTTAACACACTACAAAGTCAGCTGATACGCAAAATTATCAGAAGAGAAAAAGATTGGACTGATGCATCCCTGATTGGCAGGAACACCACCAAAATAAACGAACTTACCAGGTGGGTTTTTGAGAATGAAGGTGCACAGTTTATGTCTGGTGTCCAGCATGCCTCTGTACCCGCAGGCCTTGCAGGAGTTTCCTATGGTCTGCTTTTTGGGATTGATGTGCTGCAAGAGAAAGATTATAGAACACTTACAGAGATGTAGCTTAATATTTTATGACCATAATCAGGGATTGACAAACGGTACGCAAGCAAGAACTGGCATATGTCCGGTTTTCAGTCTTCATTGCGCAAATGCGTCCCTAATTCAAATAACTTCATACGGGATCTCTAAGTACCATCACTCAGGAAAGGAAAACCTTAAAAATATAAATAATAGTGCCATGGTAATGTGAACATTTTTAAATTTTGGTGTGTACCAATTCATTAATGTAGGTATTTTGAGTACTAGAGCAAAGAAATAGTCAACCCCTGACTATAATCATTTTAAACCCCTACCAAAGGAAGCCATGAGACACATCCTGGAACATTTTAGCTTTGGCAAAATGTTCTGATCCTGAACTAATGCTCAAGACTCTCCAAGCTGCACCTACCAGACAACTAAGGGGAAAAGTATGGCTTTTATAAATACTTCCAAAAATCAAGACAAGGCATAAAGCACAAGGAAATGAATGTTATCTGCATAAAAGCCTTCAATCCAGATATCAGCTGCACCATTACACCAGGCCTTGAAAATAGCCATTTGTGGCAACATCTTAGGTGGTAAAGGAGTACTATCGCCCTAGGAATATCGCCCTAGTTTATGCAAGTGCTATGTAAATATGTACTTTGACTCCAAAACACATTTCAGGCAATTCATTTTACTGCCCACCCCCATGATATGGATTGCTGAGTGTGGAAGTGCTGTAGTCATGACTAAAAACAAACTTATACAAAAGAGCATCGGTTTTTGTGTAATCTTTTGTATCCAATGTTAAAAAATGGATATACAGCATTATGCAATAAATCTCCTCTCCCACTGTGAATGCAATTTAATCAAAATGCAGTACGGCTGGGCAAAAAGATTGAGAATTATCATGATCAATTATGTCACAGTATACGTTCCTAAGCAAACTGGACATCAGCAGTGCCTTTAAAACACTGGTAAAAAAAATATGAATATCTGACTTGCTTTGCAGTACAGAAAAGTGAACAGTATAGGAATCATCGTGATCCAGCTTGCAGCACAAGCTAATGCTACTGAATGCAACTGCTAGAGAAAGTACAGACATCCCCATCACTGCAGCACAAGCACACATAAGCAGAAAAAACAGCTAGCTGAGACAATGCAAGATCCAAAGTGCTGCACTGCAAATTCAAGGAGGTTGTTCTCCACACACACACACACACACACACACACACACACACACACACACACACACACACACACACACACACACATACACA
>JBBPCW010000154.1:8415494-8426123 GCA_037974425.1 Phenacogrammus interruptus
GAGAGAGAGAGAGAGAGAGAGAGAGAGAGAGAGAGAGAGAGAGAGAGAGAGAGAGAGAGAGAGAGAGAGATGTCCCCAAAGTGAGGCCATGAAATTGTATGACTATTGAATGATAGAGAGTTGTTAGCATTCACAGTCATGGCTGCTTTCTCCTTTGACTGGAGAGCCTCTGCTGCCCCTTGAGTGTCTGCAGGAGTGGAGGGCTGACAGTAAGCTTGAAACTGAACAATCCATAGACCTCTGACTTTTTGCTGTCAATCTTCCCTCTGCACTCTTAAATTTAAGAACATAAATTCACAATGCGTTCAAAAGTATGTAGACACCTGCTTGTCCAATGTTTCTTCTGGAAAACAAGACTATTAATAGGGAGCTTGTCCCTCCTTTGATCCAATAACAGACTCTACAATTCTGAGAAGGTTTTACTTTGAAGCTGGTACACTACAGGAAGCGTTTGATCATATTCAGCAACATTTGTGAGGTCAGATACTGGTATATGATTGGGTCTAAATCACATTCCAAGATTTTATGGAGCTATAGTGATACTTGGAGTTAAGCATGGTGAAATCAGGTGCTGCTGTTCTAGAGCATGTGATAATATTGATAAGCTGTATGTATGCAACTGAATGCATTTGTCAGCCATAGGTGAAGGTTAACAGAACGGAATTCACTGAAATGACTGTCTGACTCTCTGGATATTTCTGGGTAATGCAGATTTAGAGATTAGACTAAATCTGAGTGGAGAAGTTGTTTGTGCATGCTCCTTTGAGTAGAGCATTAAACCATAATAGCACAATAATCTCTACATCTATGAGAACAATAACAGATCCATTTTTAAATGCATTCTAATGTACGGTGCCTCGCTTTTGTAAAGCTGGGCAATGCTGAAAAGCTTATGTTTTGGAGGTTAGACCCAGAGAAGATATCTGAGAACATCTGTTCTTTATCCTCTTTAGTGTATTATACTGAAATAACGCCAGCAATGATGCAATGAGGCTGTGATTCAATCCAGTGGGTTTGGCTGCTGTCATTCAATCGACATTATGTCATTTGGTGATGCTGGTTAAGGACATAACCTCTGTTGGCATAAAATTAAGTATTTCTGACTGATAGAAGCCCATTGAAATGAATTATAAATCATTTCCCAGAGGATAAACAATGTCATGGCGGCTCTTAATATTGGAAACTTTGCATTTAGTTAGTCTAGAACATCCATAATTTTCAATTTAAACATTCATATGAGGGCTTCAGAGGAAGAGTGGACCAAGAACAGTTTCTAACGTTTTGAGAAATCGGTCAGTAAAAATCTAAGTTCCATGGCAAATCAATTGCGAGGAAGAACATCACTGCCATCTAGCGAATATTCCAGAATTGCACGTGGACTTGGTTCATTACTCCCTGCAAAATATACAGCGCTTTGATGGTATTGACATTGAAAAAGCTGATACCCCCCAAAAATGGACTTGGTCCACTTTTCCTCCCAATGCCTCATAAAATCATAAAAAAATAGTGCATTGTTTGATTCAAATGCATACATAATTTCCCTATTCATTACTATGTTTGTTTACTTAATTGTTTAGTCATTGTTTACTTATCTTTGACAATAACTGTGCCGATATGTTTTTTTTTTTTCATGTGGACAAGATGTACACATCTGGATCCTGTTAATTCATTGCATTATCGTTATAATGGTATATGGACATATTCAGACACAAACCGTCGCTGACATGTGCACACGTGATCCTTTGAATCATTCTTTTCAGACCCGAGCAACTGATCTTTCCGATAACACTGATGATACATCTGTTTGGTTGCGTGGTGGCCTCTGTTTATGCCAGCTAGCTAGCATGCAAGGCTAGTCTGGCCCAGCGCTGTCTGTTCTCTTGTCTCCACATGCCTGCCATCTTTCAACCCCTTTTCACAACATCATCTGCTCATTCCTGTTGACTGTTAGGCCCACCAATAGCTGGGATGACAAGATAATGACTCAGCCAATTATGGTCATGATTCAAATAACTGCCATCTCCATAGGCACAGAGAGTTAGAAGCCAAAGGTTGTTGAGTGGGCTCTTTAAAGAGTGTGAAGTTTTATTGTAATAAACTCTTTTTATGGGGCTCGCTTATGGTATTGTATTATTTCATAATCGTTGGATGCTTAAGCATTCTTCTAGTAATTGGGCGCCATCAATGAGAACAAAAGGGTCCATTCTCTCAGGGCTGCTGATACACTTACAGCACGTGTGAATGGGTGACCTGCCCAGTTGTCTATTACTCATTGACCCTGAAATTGTGCTAGCTTCGCCATGAAAGGGCTCCTCACACAAGCAGTTAGGTCATGATGCCTCAGTTGCACATGGATTAATGAGAGCTTGTGTGCACGATGGCACTCCTTCTCTGCCAGTGGAGGCCAATGGCGTTTGCTGAGTGCTGGTGAAGAGGGAGAATATCCATAGTACCTAGACATTTCCTCAATGGTTGTAACAGAAGTCACTATCTGTAGATGCTGATTTGAAGTCCATTTAGCAAAACTCACTGAGAAAAACAAATTAGAAAAAACTCATTAATAGCATGTAGCACATAGATGCACTGTACCACTTTATGAGGTCATAAAGGTTTATATTTAGCTGGGGCATGAATACATACAGTCAAATCAGGGCTCACAGTTTGATTCACTCAATATATTCAACAACGTTAGACTGAAAACAATTCAATATTCATTGATTTGATTAAAGACAACTGGTGGCTATTCAGTTGTGGAACAATTTTGTAATGAAACTATAGCTGGAAGGCAGGGGGGGGGGTCATGTAAAGTGTAAAATGTCTATGTGTCATATGAGAACACACCACATGTATGACATGAATGTGCTACAGAGGGTTGTATGCATGTCCACAATGCATATAGTTAGATTTTCACCATGTAATATTACAATATTTCCCCAAAATATATATAGATGCTTCTTCACTCTACAGCCAGTTAATGTAAGATACTAGTTTGTTACATACCACATGGTGTAGTTTAAAAGACAAATGTTGTAACCTTGTTGTAAATTTATAAGATTAATGTTGTAGCTTTGTTAGCAATAACTAGCTGGCTAGTTAGGAAGTCTAGCAGATGTTTACCATATTAAACCCAGAAAAAAAGCACTTAAGTCTAGCTGTTGTCTGTTTTTGGACCATTGCATTCTATTCTCTAATTTCCATTCCACTGACCAAACATTAAAGGCAATGATTTATGCGATATCATTATAAATAGAGTGAAGTGCCTGTAATGCTAAATTGCTAATACAAATGGTGATAGACAGTTTTGCATAAACAAACTAATGTCAATATAGTCGGTAAAGAGGTAATTTCCTCTTTATGTTCGATAAGCATCAGAGAAAAGTATTGCATGTGGATTTATAGTGCTGACACAGGTTAACAGAGTAAAGCAAATTGTGTTTTTCAGGTCTGAATGGTCCGAATGGTTTAACTGCTTGCTTTCATTATATACTTTATACTTACACAAAGAAAGAGCTAGTAACAGCATGTGGTTACAATTTTGCACATTTTTAAAAACATTTACAAAACTTGTGAAACCCTGCACAGCTCCCCCTATCGGCAGTAGACTATGAGGGTCCTGGGTGGAAGAATCCCATGGGCTCCCTTGGATAGCCATGCATCCAGCTCTGCTCCTTGTTAACAGCAATTGCCCTGCGGATGCAGTCACAGCCCAGACCGCCCGTGCTCTTCCAGGCGGACTCAGGGGGCCCGTGTTTGGAAATCCCTCTCCCGCCTCGCCTGCTCTATAATGATGATAATCGCCTTGGTAACCAGAGGGAAGGTCCAAATCAGCCGCCCCTCAGCTCATCTGCAAGCCGGCTGTGGCCAAATGTAAATGTGCTCATTATCGTGCAACAATCTGAAGGACCTGATCGCCATTCTCTTCCCATCAAAACGGCATGACTGTGTTATACAACAAGTATTTTGTTTTTCAAAGACTGTGTCTTGCTGATTATTCCGATTTCAGATTTGGGTTTTGCAAATTCCTAGTGCCAAATTTATTTTGATTGTACTTAATTCTCCCATTTGCTTTTTTTTATAAGCAAGGCCTCGTGTAGCAAAGAGAGTCTTTAAAATGCAATGGAAGACAAAGATCTCATCCCGGGTTTCATGCAGGGTTCATCACACGAGCGAAGCCATTACCATCCTAATAGAATATATTATGAATGATCAGAGGGAAGGCCACAATAGATTATTATTAGGGTGTAGAGCCTGGAATCAACCTGCTTTTTTTCACTTTTAACATGGCCCTCTACAGGAAATTATGATTTGTAGGAAGAGAACTCTATGGAAATGAACACAATTACTGTTAGTAGGAAAAAAGATTTATGAGCACAAACTTAAATATTGAATATTTGAATGAATGTAAAGATCCATTGATAGATAACAGTAGAAAGACAGCAAATATAGCAGGTTCTGAGAAGAAGATTATTAGTGGGCAATTCTAGAATTACCAAGATCGTCAATATAATTTGTTTCCAATGGACCCTCTGGTTTTGACAGGGTGCTATCCATGAGATGTAGCCAAGATGACTGAGCAGTAAATGTGTGTGTGCCTGTGTAAATGGCAGCAGTGCAGGGGTCCGCCTGACAAGGTTAAATTTAGTGGCTGATTAGGCTGTATAAATTTTAATCTAGCTCTGACAAAAGCTCTTTCTTCCTCGTCTCTTCCTCTTTGAAACATCTTTCTTCCTCCTTCTGTCTTTTTCATTTGCCTCTCTCTCTCGCTCTCTCTCTCTCTTTCTCTGTCTTGCTCCCTACCTATATCTCTCTTCCTACACCCCCATCTCTCTGGCGGTCTCAGTACATGCCTGGGGTTATGATGATGGAGAGAGAGAAAAGGGCTGATTTGAATGTGACTGGCCAAGGCAGTCTGCTGCTTCCTTGATGAGATTGTAATGGTTGAAGATGATTGTCAGTGCATATTGCATCCACTGGAGCAGCTCTGTTATATGACCCCGAACTTCTGCTGAATTTGTTCCCCCCCTGTTAACAGGTGGATTTGGTTGGAAACTCATTAAATATTATCAATGCAATACACACACACACACACACACACACACACACACACACACACACACACACACACACACACACACATACATAAACGCGCACACACTCATAAGCACCAGGCTAAAAAGGGTACAAAAACATAATGCCTTTAATGATGAAAAGAACATGAGTGGAAGCTGCAGCTCTTATGGTTCTTAGAACAGGAACGCCGTATAGTTTACTGATGCCTGTTGCACAGTCGGGTTGAGCGAAATTCACTCAGGGTCACTGGGTGCAATCAGCACTTCACAGTACTTACTGCGCTCTCTACATCATTACATTTTATAAAAACAATTCAACTTTCTGCATCAGTATGTTTTATCTAATGCTTAAAGTTATAAAAATGCATTCAAGGGGTAAAAACATTCTATTACTAAAATCATATTACGCTTGTTGAACTGCTGCCTCACTGTTAAAGTAACACGCTGAGCGTCTCATCTGGGTGGTAGCGGTCTGGTGGGTAAAACACTTGCCTGTGAACCCATTGACCACAAAGTCCCACTTTCTACCGTTGTGTCCCAGAGCAAGAGACTTAACCCTCAGTTGATCCAGGGTGACTGTCCCTGTAACTAATGATTGTAAGTTGCTCTGTAACTCTGCCCACCACTCAACATGTCAGCTGATGTCACAAAACTGGCAGTTATCAGTGTCCTTCATGTTGTCCTCCAAGCATATGAAGTGTTCCTATGTGATTGGGCCAGTCTAGCCTAAAATTAGAACCAGAACAGCCTAAATGAAACATCTGTATAAGGACTTTAAGACCACTTAACTCAATGGTTTAGGCCCTAAATACATCTCTGATATGTGTGATGGTCCTGGTAGGTCTCTTAGATCTGCAGGAGCTGCTCAGCCAGTGGTATAAAGAGCTGAAACTAAACCTGGTGAAATGCTGTTCAGTCACTATGCACTATGCTCAACTGACCAACAGTATCAGATCTGCACCAACTATAGCTTTCAAAAGCTGCTAAAAAGTGCACTGTTCTCCTCTGCCTTGTTTCAAACATCTGCACTTTCACAGCATTTTTAATCTTCTTCTGTATTCTTTTATTATTTACTTTCTAGTATATTTATGCTTAATTTGTTTATTCTATTCCTGTAAAGCACATTGAATGATTGACTTGACTTGAAATGGTTAACTTAACACCGCAAATTGTAGGATCATATGAAAAGCTCTTTTCCAAAATGATATAAATCCATTTTAATTGTTTTTAGAAAAATAACATTAATTCACCCAGACCCACACATTTTGCAGATTTGTCCTGTTAAAATAGCTCATTAGCATAGTCTAAACATGTTCGACAATGTTGTTGATTATAAATCATATATTTTGTTTCAAAACACTATACGGTAACCCCCCAGTTCTACATGAATCAGGAGTCACATATTCGGTCACACGCAGATTTTTTTTTGAGAACCAAACTCATAGTTTTACCCGGAAATCCCCACAATAACATGGAAACTGCAAATTGCTTTTTTGTGGCAGTTTTTCTGCATGTTTTCACACAGGGGGCTCAGGGCAGTGGTTATTCCCCGAAAACCGTTCACATCGCAGCGGTGTCCCAATACCTTTGTCCAGTGACCCTCCGAGTTGCATATCTCAGCAGGGAATTTCATTTAAATGAGGTGAATATGGGTTTACCTTTACATTTTCTTTAACGGTAATGCATTAAACGGAGTGTTCTGTGAGCATATTTAGGGTTTACACTACAAAAGTAAAAATTTTTAGGTATTAACAACACGGTTTTTCACTATACATTCATTTCTGTTAAATCTAAGCACATAACCTAATAAAAAATGACATGCTCACTATTTTGCTGTGTCTGAAGCTATGTGTAAATGAATTCAAAAGTTCATAATTAGGTATATAGCACTTGTCTGTCAACTGCATCACAAGATCTACATTAGAGATGTGTTTTACATATGATTATGAATTAAGACATGAGCCAAAATTATTATTTGTATAAAATGTGGACCTAGAGGAGGAAATGTTGCACTCTGGTCTGTTCCGCTCTTTGCGCTTTCAGAGAAACCGAACACAAAGTGAAGTTCGTCCAAATGGTCTATCACCATGTGTCCAAATAACAGCTGCCTCTGTGGCTGCTGTCTTTGCGATTAGTACAGAAAGTGCACTGTCTGTCACTCTTCTGTCTCCTTGCTTCAGAGTGTATTATAATATAGCTCTAATAAGCTCTCAACATCCATTTTTAAAAAGTAATTTTTACCCTCCCAAACATTATTTTTCATTAATTTAGCTTTCAAGACTATGACAATCTGAAATTGCACCATACATTATGGATAAATGGCCTGCAATAAAATGCACTGTGAATTGAAATGCTTGGAATGTCTAACTTAATAAATTTGAAAGCTAATTTTGCTATGGTACAGAGTGTTGGTAGAAAAGGTTTAGTGGAGAACAGTGCATATTGGTATGGCTAGAAGAAAAGTCAACTCACACACAAATGAAATGCCTCTGTGAATACCTCTGTATTTATTATATGCTGCATATTGTGTGTCGTGTTCCTGCAATATTTGCCCATTCATTTTTACTGCTGTCTACCTGTGCATTTTTTTGCACTTAACTTTCAGCTCCTATAGCATGTCATAAAGCTTTATACATTCAAACTAGTACTGTGGCTGTCGACTGCGCTAAACATTGTTTTGTTGCTCTTGTGTTTTTCCTGCATTCTCGTTCTATTGGCACTGTGTGTATTTTGTTCTGTCCGAACTAGTCTTGTGGTGTTTCTGTTTCTGTTCTTGTCTTGCAGTCCTGGAGGCATGCTGTTTCATTTCACTTTGTACTGTGTATATGGTTGAAATAACAATAGACCTACTTGACTTGTCTTGACTAACCAAGAACACAGCTGTTAAAAATGGAAAACTTGGTATTGTGACTGCCTTTTCTGTTGCTAATATCACCTAAAGTATAATTTTGTAGGGTGTGCTGCATTTGCAGTGTAATCATGTTGCTTGTTATGATTATTTGCACCTTATATATATATTTCATACTTTCTTATAACTTTCTAACTCTAATTAAATACAAATTCCCTAAAACCATAATCTGGCTTGTCCGACAGTCACTAAGGAAAGCAGCATGGACGAACGCCATCACTGCAGTTGTGGTAATGAGATCCCCACAGACTTTGCAGGACTAAAGAGTGGTTGTGTGCTGTGTGACAAGTGGCGAATTAATGAACTTAGACTAAAGTCTCATTTGAAAAATAAAATCTGAGACAATCAATCATGTGCTTGATCCATTTATCTACGAATTGGTCTGTCCATCTGAACGTGTGCTCAGTGTTAGCATATGACTATGCTTAGGTTTGCTCAGTCTCTCTGTGTCCCTGTACCTCAGCTGTAGATGTGTTGGTGTTTGCTGATATACCCTCTGACCCTTGTGTGTGGTCATCAGGTCTAATACCTCCAGACAGGCTCTAATTGAGGCCAGCCTATCCATTTTCTCCATTTCATGGGTCACACGCTCTCCGAATGTACGAGATGAGACAGACTTCCTGAGCATGAGGACTGAATATTTAACCAAGCTCATTCATCCATCTTCTGCAAAGTCCTGTCACAGAACTAATGATGTCTAAAGATGTCTGTGATAAAAAGTGCTGCATACATTTTAAAGATCTGAAGAGTGGTTGAGATGCAGGTAAAAAAAATCCCATGGGGGAGTAACTAATGTCACAATTGTCCTCCTGTACTGGGTATTTCTGCTATATCTGACGAAATAAGCTTCAAAAACGTCATAATGTTATTTATTCCAAAGAACAAAAGCGACACCAAACTATTGTGGGAACCTTCCTGCCTTCCTTACTTTGGCAGGACTTTGACATGAGTCATGTAGGTGTAACTTGAACGTTGAGCTTGCAGGTTTGAGCTTGAACTTACAGATTTGAGGAACAGATTTGAGGACTATTTTGAGCACTGAAGTACGTCTCTCTGAATAAGAGTGTCAGCTAAATGTAAATATATTGTAATGTATTGTCTTTTCCCCTAAATAACAGTAAGTCTGAAACCACATAAACAAGTCTCTGATTGTCCCTCCTGTTTCACCGTCCAGAATAGTCATGTGATTCCAATGATTCTGTTCTTCTTACAATATGTTGAAAATAAACTTAATTTGTTATTGAGAGGTGAGGCTTGCTTTAGTCAAGCATTGTTTTGCTGTCCGAGGCTTTCTTAAGTTTCCAACAACATTAAAGTTTAAGGGGTAATTAAAAGATTCATTAATATTGTGGCGTCAATCGGGGAAGAAGTCGACAGAAATGAGGAACCTTGCGTTTTCTTGGCTGAACCCCAACTAAACTAAAACCCACTAAGCACCTCCCCAAACACAGTTTCCCGCCGAAACAGGGTGCTGCAGGTGCAGCCAATTAACCCCCCACACGGTTTGCCCGCCAACTGGCAGTGTCCCCAGAACGACCCCAAAACAGGGCTCAACAGAGCCAGTCCTACCCCCCCAGCTCGCTACAATATATTAGCATGTATGTAAAAAGTGCATCGGCCACTCAGTGACAGAATAAACCCCTTTCGGTTCCTTCTGCTGTGGTCTAAAGATCCAATTATTCATAAACAACCATAGAAAAGACCAAAGCCTGGACAGTTCTGATCTTTGTAGAGATACATCATGAGCTACAGTCTTGAACTCGTGAGGTGTTCTGTATTGTTGAATGAGGAGGTGGTGGCAGTTTCATGCGTGGGGGGTGTAGCAATCACTCTTGTTCTGAATGGTAGTTGATTAGATTGAGAGCTATTTTTTCTTTTTAGTATTTTGAGATCTAGCCCTGGATGCACAGGCCTAAAGATGCCCTTGATTATGACACGTTTAAAACTCCTTCATCCATGTTCTGTTGATCTGGTCTAATCTGTGTTGTTTTCCTCACTGTTGGGACCCTTGGTTTTCATAATTGATTCAGCAGAATCTGTCCAGCGTTTCTACATGCTCATCATTGAACATTCGTCCTAAACATTCTTTTTTCTTCATACTGAACATGTATACATATATACAGCATTAAAGGCGCGGTAAAATAAAAACAAACTCAGAGCAAGGGAATCAGTTGCAGAAGCATTTATTTGGACAGAAGGCAAAGGCAAAGGCAGAGTCATATGTGACTAAGGTCAGAACAGTCAATGGCAGGCAGAGACATAATCCAGAAAACAGCCCGTACACCAAAGCAATGGCAACCAAGGACGTCACAGAGCAGGCACCTTATAATCCAGAATACAAAGCACAAGACTGGTACCCTTACCCTTACCATTTTTAAAACTGTCATGTAAAAATTATGAAAAGGATAAAAAATAAATGATGCAAAATAAATATCTTAAGTGGACCTTATTAGAATATACAGGAAAAATGCAGGACCCTTTAATGTTTCTTTCAACAATCTTGAATTCATGATGATCTTCCTCTCGACCAGCTCCTCCTATTATATTGTCAGTGTACAGGTTTAACAATTATGATCAAATATACACTACCGGTCAAAAGTTTTAGAACACCCCAATGTTTCAAGCTTTATTTAATTGAATTTCAAATAGTTC
>JBBPCW010000154.1:8438846-8450472 GCA_037974425.1 Phenacogrammus interruptus
TGTGTGTGTGTGTGTGTGTGTGTGTGTGTGTGTGTGTGTGTGTGTGTGTGTGTGTGTGTGTGTGTGGTGTGTGTATATGTGTGTTTAGATGTTTGGTTGCAGGTAATGTGCATGTGTAGATAGTGACATGTTAAAGGAGAAACCTGGATAAAGAGCAGAGTTGGTGCAGACACTTCCAGACAGGTATGTAGTATTGCATGATACAATAAACATCTCGTCATGCATGTATAAAAATGCAGAGCAAGTCCAGCTGACCTCAATTTTGGATCAAGACGGCAAGAAGGAAAGACTGAAGTGGGTCTAAGTGACAAGTGTCTATTCATTGCTGATGCGTGGCTCAAGGTTTTTTATGACCTACACCCTTCTGTTTTGTTATAAGAAGCGATCAAGCCCACAGTAGTTCGTTAAGTTGTTTATAACTTAGTTAGAATGTTGCTTTGTAACTTTTTAACCTGCCCTTCCTGCACCTACAAAATCTTTTAATAAGCTGACCGGAACCCATCTAACCCTTGAGATGACCTGTGGATCGCTACCGTCCACCACTGCATGGAGAAGGAAATGATGGTAGGCCTGCAGAGCATAAATCCCTTTTTACAAAGACAAATGATTGAGAGTTCAGTGGCGCGAACCATAGGAACATGTTCACAAGGATTTGAAAGGTCAAATGAATCATCCCTCATATTCGCAACGAGTGGGAGAGTGCATGCGTTACGTACATTAAGAGGCTTTAACGTGTGACCCATATAGTGAACTAGTTCCGGTGGCTTTGTTATGATGTGGAGATTATTTTGCGAGCGTGATTTGGATCCATGAAGGGACACAATCAGTACAAATCCATTCTGACTGATTTCCGATTTTGCTACTGAAACATTTCTGTCCTAATGGGGGTGGATGCTTTTTTTCTTCCATCCACAGAGCGCAACAGATCTCTGAATGGTTTGATTAGTAAAGAAAATTATGCCAATTTTAAGCTATGGCCTTTGAAATGACCAGATCTCAACTCTGGTACACTTATAGGAGATCTGGTAGTGATGTATGAGACAGCGCCCACATTGTCTAGCTTAGTAAAACACTTTATACTGAAACTTATCACCGGTCTATATGTATATCTAGAGGTTCTGAATGTGGCATTGTGTCTGAGAGTAAGCATGGATGTGAGTGCCCAGGAAGCGTGGGTGCCCTAAAGAGCGTGTGTGTGTGTGTGTGTGTGTGTGTGTGTGTGTGTGTGTGTGTGTGTGTGTGTGTGTGTGAGCGTGGGTGCTTGAGAGTATGTATGCCTGTGTGTGTGTGTGTGTGTGCGTGCGTGCGTGCGTGCGTGCGTGCGTGCGTGTGTGTGTGTGTGCATGTGTGAGTGTGTGTGTGGGTGAGAGAGCGAGCATGTGTAGGAGCACTCATAAATCACCGCTCATCTCATGTGAGCAGCCTGAGTGAGTGTGTGACAGGTGGAGAGCGTTGTGCGTGTCTCTGTGGAAGAGGCTTGAGACTCCTGCTCCCTTTGAGAGCGTCCTGTTTATTTTCAGAAGCCGTACACTGAAAAAAAGGTCATGCTGAAGGAGAAGCTCTCTAGTGGGGAAGTAAAAATCATCTCTGGGCTGTCAGGTCACAGCTCCAGAGCTTACTTGACTGGACTCAGTAGTGCCTCATTTCCCAAGAGTCACCTGTTCTGTCTGACCATGTGCTTTTAGGGCTCCATCAAGGGAGAGTCTCCGACAGAGAAGAAAAAAGCCAAAGTGACAGAGCCCCCGTACAGGTAGCACCACCTTCACTGAGCTGAAGGGGAGATGGTATAGCTTTATTAGAGCCTAAAACGTTGGCTTCAAAAATTCTCCAGACCCAAACCCACCCAATAGCACCAACCCAAGTCAAGCTGAACAAAAGTCTGCCCATTACCCAAACCTGACAAACACCAGAGATAGAAAAAATGTCCACCTTCCCAATGACAGCACCTGAAAAAGAACCTTTGCCACAACATTATGTTTGCCACAACACTATGTCTATTTCTGACCCAAATATTTAATTAGTGAACTTTTCTTCTACCTTTGAGCCTTTTGGCCTTTTTTTTTTTTTTTTTTTTTTACTATTTTTTAACCTTTCTTAAACAAATTGGCACAATCTAAGCATTTCAAAATACTAGTATGTCCAAAATACTCTGGTCAATATTACACAAAGCTTAGACTGCAAAGACCTTTTTGGACTATGACAATCAAACCATGCTGTTTACATGATTGTGTCTTGGTTAGACTAGAAACCTTACAAGACCTCTTGAGCCTTTCTATATATTTTACTTTAAATTACCTTGTTGGGGCAAAAATACTATCTTGTGCCCGTTGAACTCTCTTATCCTTGGAGTATATTAAATAAAGAAATCAAACAATTTATTTTTTACAACAGATTTCAAAGTGTCTAAAGATACAAGGTGCCTAAATAAAGGAGTTCCAACCACTCAGCATTCAGTACACCCAGTGTAGTGATTCAGTGATTCATACGTAGGTCACTCTGCGGCTTGACAAACAAAAAAACATTTCTCTGAAACTGCTCAGGATCAGGGACAGGACTAAAAATGAGTGTCTGAAAGCCCTTCAGGGAGCCAGGAGAACTGTTGTACATAAAATTACATTAAAAAAATCACAAGAAAGTCTGGCTCTTTGGAAGCAGATATAGGTATATTTTAGTTTAAATTCCCTTTTTAATGTTCACACAGTTCCTTCAAAAGTGGAATCATACATGGAAACAATTTAGGCTAGTGTTATTCTCATTAGTCATTTCATTGCATTTGCAGTATTGCAGTGTGCACATGCATGAATTAGAAGGTGTACCATTTCTCATCTTGCTTTTCAAAGGAGCTCTCATTAGTGCCTTTAAAACCTCCTAGGAGTTGAAATCATATTGCATGATAAAGCCATAACTGGATCTACTGTCACGGCTCGGCCAGTGGCAGGTAGGGGCCACTGTTTTGGTTTTGTTTTGGGGCTTTTATTTTGAATTTTGTCCATGTTCGTGTCTTTTGTCTCTGTTTCAGATGTCCTGTGTTTAGTTTAAGTGATTACATTTGATGATTGGTTTTCTGTCTGTGTCCTGTGTGTATTTAGGTTTCAGTTAGATGGACCTCAGGATCGGTCCATCGTCCCACTTTCGCCTCGTGTTTGCGCTTCGCTTAGAATCACATCTATGTTTGAATAAGCATCAGCCCTCGAGCCATTTCTGTTCATGTTTTGCTTTAATAAAGAAACCACAGTTATGGATGCCTGCCTGCCTGCCTGTAGTCAATGGGGTAAATCACGGCAGTGGGTTAACTCCTGCGGTCGTGACATCTACTCTGAAATTCAAGTCTGCACATCAAGTAACAAAATTCAAACCTGTCCATATTTCATCTACATCTGGAATTCTCTTCCTTTTAATTAAAATGTATTTTTGAGATAAGGACATTTTATATTTGTGTAACAAATTTAATGTCAATGAACAACGAATTGTAACAAAAAAATAGTATTACTACCTCCACTCTGTGGCTATAGATATTTCCATCCAAACTGTCAGATTTTGGTCATTATCATTATTTAAGTAGAGATATGGGATGGGGCACTCAGCCTCATGGGTTAGCTTTACCTCATTCATGTTTTGGGCACGAAGCAGCTGGATTAACTAAAGTGTTTTTGTTGGAGGATGAACATGGGCCTCACATTGTGTACTGACGTTCGCTAATTCTGCACATAACTTTGTTGATTACATTGGGAATGTTGTCGCTAACTTGTGTTGCTTGATGTTAGGATTAGATGTAATAGTGGCCATTGAGAAAGACCAAGCATTTATGTCAATTAAATTATGCATTTACCTAAAATTCCTCAAGAAACCGACAGCTGTCTGACCAACTACCAGCCGAGCGAAAGATACTCATATTAAAAATAAATACTGACTGCATCATTTTGCTGCAGACGTATATCCTATATAGTGTCCCAAACACACACTTTGAAAACTTTCCTTCTACACCCTCACATTGTCGACTGCTCAGTCTTTGAGGAGAATCGCAGGGTTTAGGGGGCCTTCTGGGACAGGCAAGCAGACCTCGCTGCCAATAACTTGTGTGAATCCAATGTGCCAGATAAAAAAAATAATTTGTTATCTGAGCCTCTTATCCTAACCAGGGTTGCAGCAGTGCTGGAGCCTATCCCAGCGCTCATAGCGGGCATGACAGTAAAAAACACTGGTTAGGTCACTAGTTTATCACAGGGCAGACACAAAGATAAACACATGTACCTGTATTTGGACTATGAAAGAAAACCAATGCAGTCAGACATGGGTAGGATATTCAAAACCCACACAGAAAGGACTCAGGCTGTCCTGACTGGGAACTGAGCCAAGGACCTTTAACCAATTTTACCCACTGAGGCACCATGCCACCCATTAGAAAATTAAACTAATGCAATTAGGAAGGAAGAATTAAGTAGTGAGAAACACGAATTCAGTGGTGAATGCAGGCCTAATTATACTGAAGTTAGGAAAGTGGGTGTTATGAGAAGAATGAACGTACCTTTTGAACTCAAACCGGCTTCGATAAATATCTGAAAAGTGATACCCATAGTAATATATGGCAACTCACACCAGGTTAGGACTAGTATTTCACGCTCTGCTCTAAAAGGATTATGCAAAAAGTAGCTAAATCTGAATAACACTGTTTACTGCTTAGGAAGTTATCAAATAGTACACTCTGGTGGGGAATCATTTCAGATTCAGCCGGCATAGGAGCAGCGAAGGTTGCCATTTTGGCACTGAGTGGAGGAGAGGGCAGATTTTGTCCACAAAGAGTACGACAGCTGCTGTTGGGTAAAAGCAGCCAAATTCGCTGCTTATGTCAACACATCTTTGTCGAAGAGCCTCTTCAGCTAACACCTGACATCTGTCCACAGAAAGGCACCGACATGTCATAGCATATGTGCCTTTAATATGTTGTCAAATCAAGCTAGTAAGCACCTCAGCAGAAAGTGATCAACAGTGCTATCATATTACAAACGTCTAGGCAAGGTGCTTCAGTTTTGTATCAGATTTTACATAAATAGGACATTCGTGGCATAATAAGTGGAGAAGTTATTTAACTGTTACAATCCAGAGATCGTTTTTGTCTTCATTTTGCAAGTTTTGTCTTTAAAAGATGACTAATATCTTTTAAAGACTACTGTGACTACTGCAGACTACTGTGCTTATTTAGAATGATCAATGTGTTTGTAAAACAATAAAATAAAGGAAATAAGTTACAATTTATGTGATAAACAAGCAGCAAACAATCTCTGTGACTGTAGACAGCTACATTAACACTCAAACACAAAAGCAGCAGAAGAAAGTAGGTGTTGAATGGCAAGCAATATGGGCAAATATGTCTAGGACAGTGGTTCTCAAACCAGTCCTCAGGGTCCACTGTCCACATTTTTTGACATCACAAAGGGAAAGAGGAAAAATGTGGACAGTCTGGATGTCCCTGAGGGTTGATTTGAGAGCCCCTGGTCTATTGCAGCGGCTCTGAATCCAAAAGTCCCGCTGCTCTGAACATTTTAGTGTTTTCCCTGCTGTCAGAACACCTGATCCAACTAATCGGTAAGTTATTCAGCCTTCCTGGATTGAAAGGGAGGAAGACACTAAAATGTGCAGGGGCATGGGGTTCTAGGATTAAGATTAGGAACAGGGGCTCTGTAGGAGCTCTCGGGAACAAATGAAAAGCATGGTTACGCAATATAGTATCTGACACTATGTTACAGTCGCTTTACAATGATCATAATATAGGTAGGCTCTGAAAACACATTGAAAAATATAATCTAATGTACATATTGATACTAATCTACATGTGAGAAGAAGCACTATTGCAGAAGAACTACGTATACATTGCTTGAAATTCATCTTGACATATATAGTAGATTTCGGAATTACACATCAAATCATAAGCTGTGCAGCTAATGGATGCGGGAGGTGGTTATGGGCAAATGTTTAAGACTTTGGTCCGAAGCAAATAAATATACAGGCTACCTCAATGTCGATACATCGTTTAAAAACCAGGTACAGATGAAATCTAAAGCTAATATTGCAGATGAATCATAATGGGATGCGGGGAAAGAAGAATGTACAACTCAATCACAGTAGCTGGCTACTACTACAGTTTGGCACGTGAGTTATTTCATCAAAGACAGTCTCTCAGGCCTCAGCTCCTCCTACTGGATAGGAGGTCTGTCGGCAGGTGGGTGGCTCTGGTGCGGGTGATACTGTAGTCAGACCTAACTGTAGGAGCCTCCTGCTCGCTTGTGTCCATCATGAAGACATTCACAGTATTAGGTTGGATTGGTGCCAGCCACTACCCATCAGTTCGCTGTCACTCTGCCAGCCTCCTCACCCTCTGCTGTTGGCTCTTCACCTGAAACACATTTCGGTCCCACTCCTCGTCAATGACCTTACATTAACAGGTAGCACATAAACGTGGCCTTTATTATGTCAAGACAGTTAGCATTAGTGCATTCTCTGCCTGTCTGAGCATGCATAGAGCGTGACAACCTTCCATTTACACACTTCGAAGTACACCTTTGCGTTCTTTGGACAGATGCCATAGTGTTTAACCTTATCCTGAAGGGTTGGTGTAGCTGCTGGCATTCATTCCCAACAAGCGGGAGCACACCTGATTCTATTTGTTTGATCAATTGGTCGTTTTAAACAGTCATGTAAGCTCCTGCTTGTGATGAAAACTTGAAGCCACACAGACCCTTTGTGAATAAGATTGGACACCCTTACCATAGAAGCAGCAATTCTTAAGCAATGGCCCCCTATACTGTCCATATATTTGTTGGTTGGTTTGATTTGAATGTTTATTGTTTTGCTTTTTAAAGACATAATGAAATGTACGAGACAATGTCTATAGGTGTTGAAGACATAAATACAATTACAGACTGTTTTAAATGTATGCTCTGCTGCTGCCTGATAACAACACAACACTGAAGAAATGCAGAGGAAAATATGATTTTCTCAGTTGTGTTTATTCAGATGCAGTTGACTTTAAAATGTTTTAATTAGGGTTCTGGCTGAAATATTTATTATTTAGTTCCAAACTATTCATTCCAAACTTTTTTTTGGCTGATGTGGACAGTTTGGCTAGCCCTAAGAACTGTTTAATTGCGTGTTTTTCACTGAAAGGTCCTTTAGCTGGACTTTCTAAATCAATAAACCTCAAGGTTTCACTCTAAGCTAGACAGAAGGAAGACATGCAGTGGCAGTTCTCACCTGCTGTCTGGGCCTGGGTATCTCTGGTTTCATCTGTAGGGCTCAAGTCATCCGGAGGCCACCGCAGCTCCCCACTCTCCACCTCTCCGCTTTCAGTGGGCTCCACCACGATGGACGGCAAGCGCTTGGACAGCTTTGGGTATCGCTCGTGTGAGTCTGGAAAAATCTGCAACACAGGAGTCTATTCTTGACATGTGGCTTATTCTCATGTGTGCAAGATGAATAGGGTCATAGGCATATTTCCCCAAAATATCCCCTCAGATTATCAAGGGCTTGAAGCGGTGAGATCTCATTAGAGCATGGAGGCAAGCAACCATTTCTGAAAGCTCTTGAAGCAAATGAACAGGCTTTAGCCCACCACAATACACACTCAGCTGTGAAGAGATTTCGATATCTATGCATAGTGCATAGTGGCCAATCAGAGAGTCTGTTGCTGAGGTGATTACTTGGGATAAGAATAAACACATGTTTACAGACTGTTCCCCACTGTGTGCTACTCCAAGGGCTCCATTAAGAGCTGCAGGATGAAGAGTCTGGCATTCACCTCACGCCACATATGAGTCTTGTGACCATGCCACATCTCTGTATAGAGTTCAAGAGTGCAAGACGTGACTTGCTTCATGTAGGATTATTTCTAAAGTGCAGTTACGGAGATGATCGAGAGAGAGGGATAGGGGGACAGGAAAGGATCAAGAGAGTGTGATGATTCATAAGGCTGAGTGGAAGAATGGCATGTTAGTCAAACACAGCAGAGAATGCTCCATGTTTCCTGCCACCACAGAACGGATGGGGGACATGTAAGGCCTTTTCAGACTGCATGTATTGGCAGTGTTCATCCGTGCATTCACGCACAAAAAAGGTAATGATGATAATTTCCTGAAAAGATTGTGACCTTTCAAGTCTCTGCTGAGCTTGCTGGGAGCAATCTGAATTCATCAGGTCTTTATGAGCGAGCAGACATCAGATTGGCTTTTAGGGGGCAATGAGAGCAAAATGAAAGGGACAGCAATCAGGCTGGAGTGATGGAGGTGCAGTCAGAAATAGATCCTGTCGACAGAGAGCAATGGAGGGACATTTACACCTGTCAGCCGTCTTCGGGGACGCTGGGGAGGCAGAGATGAGAAAAGGGAAGAGGCGATGGAGACACCTCACAACCCACAGAGCGCAGTCTGTGTTCGTGCACTGTGTGTGTGTGTGTGTGTGTGTGTGTGCGTGCAATAAGTCTGGGTCAGCAGTCTCTGTAACTATAAAACCTGTTAGAATTTATTTAGTGTAAATGATCCTGTATGCTAATGATGAGCAGCTGAACAAGAGCTTATAGTCTATAGTATGTGAATGTCACTAACACACACATTATAGCAAAAAAGCAAACCGTGATTTTATCATGAAGTTAATAAATTCATATTCAATTCAATAAGGAATCAATTCCAAAAACTTCTCTTAGCCCTAATGTTGAGGTGGGATAATATTCTCATGCAGAGTGAATTAGAGCGTGTGTGGGTGTGTGTAAACAAGAAGAACCACAAAATAATCCACTGTAAAGCACTACTGGATGAATTTTTCAACAGAGTAATGTAATTTGGATTTGTACAGCCAGCCAGAGTTTGCAAAATAAACTATCTGCTTGATTTTCCTAAATTATCACAGATTTAAACTTAAGCTCAGATGTACTGGTAGCCTAGTGGTTAGGGCATTTGCCCTGTCGTCAGGAAGTTGTGGGTTCGATTCCCAAGACCACTAGGCACTTCTGAGGAGCTACCCACACACTGCTCCTCGGGGCTGTGACCAAACTTTCACTTTACTTGACAGTGTTAAGTAATAGAAATGACATTCAGTGACAATAACATGACACACACTTGCATGTTTTGGCGTTACCTTGCTGTCAAGTTAGATAGATTTGAACAGGATTACTGAAGCTCTGGGTTATGGGTTATTTCATGTCAAATTAAAAATAAAAGCAGAAAGTACAACAATTGTTCTACATACTGCGGAAAATGGTATTTGGCTCTTTAACAAAAGTTTGGTGCTACATTAAACTCCATCATACAGAGGTATTGTTTTATTTTTTACATTTATAAACCTTTATAGTCACACGTGAACACACCACGGCACAGAGTGAACAATACGGAACACTTTCTCGGCATTTTAACCCATTCACAGAGTGAAGCAGGGGGCTGCCGCCAATGAGGGCCCCCCGGGGAGCAGTGTGTGGGGAGGGAGCCTTGCTCAAGGGTACCTCAGTGATGACACTTGCAGTTGGGATTCGAAGCCCCAACCTTCTGATTACAGGGACAACACCCTTACAACTAGGCCAGCCAGCTACCACATTAAAAAAAAACATTTAAACATTCAAATGGTTTTACGAGTTTTAAAGGAGGGTTTATATACAGCCCCGGAAAAAAACAAGAGACCACTGCAATTTATTTTTAAACAAGCAATTAATTCATGAATCAGCATATGAGTGTGACAACCAAACCATGCCAGTGTCTGTCAAATTCCTACACAAGCACCTCATTCTGTTTTATGAGATACTGATGAGTATCGCCTGAATCAAAACTTATTTAATGAAATTAATGTTTAATGAAAAAAGTATAAAAAACATTGCTGTAATCAACACTCTCCTCCTGCAATGGGACCAGTTGGATGGAAACACTACTAGAAGCACATTAAAGGTAATTCTTACCATTTTGTTTGAGTGAACAAGAGCTCTGTTTTTTTTTTTAAATTATTTTATTTCTGAAAGCACCATTTCTCAAATTTTGATGTTTTTTCATTTCCTTTAAAATTATGCTTTAAAGAAGAATATTTTTATTTCTGAATTAGGAGAAATATTGTCAGCAGTCCTTAAAAACTGAGGCAAAGCTGTTCAGTTCAATAACTGAACCTATAAAAGAGAAAACCTGAGAAACTGAACATTTTTGCAGTGGTCTCTTTTTTTTCAAGAGATGTATATAAATATACGTTGCATATATGTATATAAAACCTTATTTTAAGTGTTTCAACTGCTTAAACAGGTCACCTGAAAAGAGATGTTTTGGTCTCCAGATGCTCCGTAGTCCGTAGCAGACTCGCAGGTGTTCATCACTTCCGTCATGACGTCCTTTACCTAAATACTCTAAAACAACAAACAACAAAGAAGTGAACTCTACTCTCTCACTAGTGCAAAGCCATTACTGTTAGACAAGACACAGCCCGTGCATCCATCCATGCTCTCATTTGCTTATGAATGTAGTTGAGCTTGATTCAGACCAGCCACCTGAACAAACCACAGCTGGGTTATTTTCTCATTTCTAAATAAGCGGCACCAGCCCAAAAAATCCCTTCCAGCTTCTACATCCTTCAGGACAAGGGCTTGCCACGGCTCGTTTGGCTGTTGCGCATTCAGATCAGCTCATCAACCAATTAAGAGCTGAGAATTGCACAATATCGAGCCTGCTGTCAGCTTCAGAATCCTATACTTTAAGAAGCCACATGAAAACATTTGAAATGAAACAGTGTTGTCTGAACCAAAAGCAGAGAGAGACAGAGATATTTTTGGTCTCAGTTTCAGAAATCAGAGCAAATAAGGAGGGCAGTTTGGTTTATGGACTTCATCCCTGATCTTTTTGGGGAACATTTCAAAACCCTAAATACTTCCTTCAAAAATAACTAGGATATTCTGTTTTCCTGAGCCCACACTGAAACCCAGAACATTTCAAAAAATGGCACAGCTACAAATGGAAAGTCTGCAAAGTAAATCGTTCTATTTTCACTGACAGTCATTCCGTGGTTTCAAGAAAGCCTAGAACTTTGTTCCTACACTTATATTTACTTATATTTGCCTCATTAACTGTTCACAGAATGAGGAATAGCTATTGTTAATGATGCATCAGTATGAAAATGTTGGTTGATGCCCATCACTGAAGTTTGAACTTGTTAAGATTTTTGTATTGGAAAGTAATGTGATGTGAATGTAATAATTCAAATTAAATTACTTATATGTTTTTCACATGAAATCGTCTGTCTCTGGGACTTTGAGCAAAAAATAGCTTTGCCTAGTGTGTGTGCTCACATGATGCATGAGCTAAGACAAAAGATCTTGTCTAGTATAAGGTGGTAAATGTGCAGAACTGTCCTTCGCTCCATAAATACTTCCTGAACATCTCTAGTGAAATTCCGCATAATAAATAAAGAAAAATAAATGAATGAACCAATTCATACATTCATTCAGTCACTAATAGACTGATAGATGGATAGATAGATAGTAGGGCTCTATGATATTAGGAAAACATGCGATATGCGATAATGTTGTTGAGTGTTGAGATGGCGATATCACATGCGATAAGTGAGTAAAAACTTAGCCTTTATAGTGTTAATGTTTTTCTGCTTTGGATTTGCT
>JBBPCW010000154.1:8459787-8472240 GCA_037974425.1 Phenacogrammus interruptus
TAACTTTACTTGTTTCCTTAAGTGAAAGGAAAGGTTTGGTGAAAGGTTTTCAGCCCTCTATACACGCTAATTCCTTCTTACATCCCTGGGGGCTAAGCCCCTCTTGTCTTTCCGTCCTAGTGATGTCTCTGATTTAGACTTATTTTGTTTTATATTGATCTTGTGTCTCAGTGTCTCTCTGGGTCTTTGTGTGTTGTGGCACTCATCACATAAGCAATTTCCTCCTGGATCAATAAAGTTTTCTGATTCTGATTCTTTAAGTTGTGAGGTGGAGCTGGACTTGTTCCAGCATTTCCTCTAGATGCTCGAAGAGATTGAAATGTGGGGATCTTGGAGGCCAAGTCAACACCTTAAATTTATCATGCTCCTCAAAGCATTCCTGAACAATGTGTGGAGGGTTACAGGGCACATTACCTTGCTAAAAGAGACCACTGCCATCAGAGAATGCTGTCGCCAAGAAGAAGAAGAGCACTTGTTCTGCACCAGTGTTAGGTAGGTGGCATGTGTCATGGTTTGTCATGGCATAATGTCATTGTCCTTCTTTTGACCACTTTTGGATGATACTCCTCAACAAGCCTTGCTGTTTCAGAGATGCTCCATCCATGTTGCCCAGCCTTAACGATTTTACCTTTACGTCTGTCTATTTCTCCCATATCTAACACATCAACTATAAGAGCCAACTGTTGCCTTTCCATCACAAATCCCAGCCCTTGACATGTACACCTGCTACAGGATAATCAACTTCTTGTCTGTGAGTGGTCATAAATTGACTGATTAGACCAACTTATTCCTCATCCAGCTCTTCATTAAGCTGGCATAGGCTTATCAGTGTGGTTTTGGGCACAATATTACTTTACTGTGAGTTGTAAAAATAAACAAAACATCACTGTGTTGCTGAAAACTGAGGGCAGCCCATCTGTTTTAACAAGCCACCTCAGGAGTAGTCTTACATGACTACATGCATGGTGAGGTTTGGTTCATTTTTATATCTTACAGTAAGTCAAGCACAGTTCTAAACTACACTGACAAGCCTGAGCCACCACAATGAAGAGCTGAAGGCAGTTTGAGTGGGCTGAGAGAGGTTCAGGCAACGTGTTCTCAGAAATAATAAGAGTGACTATGGACTTCGAGAGTGTTCTAGCAGTGTTATTCTTCTAGCTCTAGTTGTAAAATTCAGGCTCTTAGTTTAAGCATACCGCATCCAATGTTACAAATACTGCTGTACTAGGTGCAAAAGCATGCAACCTCTGTAACATTACTGCAGTGCTGTTAAGCTGATTACGTAGGAAAGCAGGCCATTTCAAAAAAATGCTTTCATGGTGATCAGTTCAGTCAGAGCCAAGAGCAGTACTCAGATGGTGATGTGAAGGTCATCCCATCTAATTCTGAAAAAATAAAACACAGATAGTGTGAATGCCATTAACACCACAGGTGTGTTTCTGCCTCCCATGTGAGTGGGAGTTTCACATTGTGTACTTTCCATTTTAAGTGGTTGTAGGGTTATCTGAACAAAATGACCACAAAGCAAATGCTACCAAATCGCTGAGCTTTATATGCAATTTGCATTTTTACCCCCAATTGAATCAAACTTGAACAGGAGAAGTTGTGTCAAAAGTACTAAGAAAAATTTAAAAGAATATCTGGGTTTTGGGCTCCCTCTAGTGGAGAACTAATGCACTACACATAGTTGGCTTATTTGGGTTCATGAACTGTCCGGAAGTACATGCATATGTATGTCAGCAGTAGTTTGCACATGAACTGCATTGCCTTTATGCAAAAAGTCAGACTTGATGTTAAGGCCTGGTGTACTGTGTGCAAGCAACAGTGACTCACTCCTCCTACATATCAGTTTTCTGAATCTATGATGTGTGTAAATGGCCTTCCCACTGCAAAGACTTATCACCTGGCAACAGAAATGAATGAGCCCTGGACTGATTGGAAGAGAGGTGCAAAAGGTGAGACATATGAATATAGTGCTCGAGTGTATCATCTGCACTCTGTCGCATCCTAAAAAGGACAAAAAGAGAAGCAAAACTGGAAACACGGCAAATTCTCTCTGTTCTCTCGGCTTGTATCTCTTGTGTGCCACTCTAACCAGGTCAGAGCATCCAAATGTGGGCGACAGACACACATCACAGATAGGCCAGGGGAAAAAAACTATCCTTTCTGACACCCACTGAGACAAGAGGCTGCCCTGCTTTAAAAGTATTGAGCAGAAAGATGAGCAGTCCCCTCAACACATCCTCAAGTTCCATCAAAATTTCTAAGCAAAAGGTCCTTTATCATCTTCAGCTGGTCAGTCTATGTTATATCTCTGTCCCTATGAGACTAGTCCCTATTCAGGGCGTTCCACATATTTACGGGCCCTGAATGCACTTTGGCTTGGTCCATAGGGAGGTGCCTGCTCCCTTCCCTTTTCATGAAAATATAATAAGGATAACAATAAGCTCACAGGTAAAAAAAATAATAATAATAATAGTCGCATGCATAATTTCTTTTGCAATATTTGGTGGGTTTGTTTGTCTCACCAATAACCTCAATCCTGTGTGAACACACGGCACCCAATGTGAAATTCTTTCTCTGCTTTAAACCCATTCACCCGAGTGAAGCAGTGGGTGTGCCCAGGAGCAGTGTGTGGGGATGGTACCTTGCTCAAGGGTACCTCAGTACTGTTGATGGCAGTCCTGGGACTTAAACCCACAACCTTCCAATTGCAGGGGCAACTCCCTAACCATGAGGCCACCAGTCTCTTGACAGAAGTTTTGTCTATTTTTACCCACTCTTCTTCAAACTGGTTCTATGTTTTATTCAAAGTTCCTATGAAGCTATTTCAGCCCTTCACCTACTGTTCCACCCTGAGAGGTGAGATTGAGGTCTAGTGATATTGCTAGTCAACCACAAACTGATTCTGGAATGTGGGGAATGTCAGAGCTGTGTTCTGCTTGGACATGAAGCACAATGTTAGTGGAAGGGTGGACTAATGTGGACAAAAGTCTTTTTAGAAACTGGTGTACACCTCAGCTGACAGGACTGGAGCTATCATTGAGATGAAGGGGTGTTTGACCATGTTTTAAAAAGAAAATGCAAATAGTTGTTTGTTAGTTTAAGTGCATAAATCATTGTTTTTTTAATTATTTAGGTATTTGAAAATATCCAGCAGATCAGACTTCTACCTCTACCTAAGTGTGGTGTGGTTCACCCCCCAACTGTGAGATCCCCCACCGTTCCAGCTGTATTGAGTTCCATGGTGGCTGTTGAATCCATTACAGTCTCACAGTGGAACAGAGCTGGGTAACAGCAGCAAGTTGACCTTCTTACTAGGTATATGTCACTGCTGTTGGAACAACATTTTCAGCTTTCTTTCCTTACCTAATTTATACTGTAACAAAGCTAATTTCATAACCAGACAAACAGAAAATGTCATGTGTTTTCTCCTAATTTGTTAGAGATACTAGGTTTTGTTCTGACAGTCATTCATTTGTTGGATATTTAGATGTTTGTGAATATTTTTGGAGAAGAAACACGCTTCCTTTTCTACAAATTAGACGGGGTTTCATGCTGGACCATGTTTAATAAAACCATCCACTCAATCTGCGAGGCTACTGAGACCAAATGGAAATAAATCCGAGAAACTGCATTTCAGTTCTTCCCAACAGAGGGCATCATTCTCAAACATTTTCATGAAGCCATGTGCGCGAGAATGGACATCCCTTTCCTGAGAGAATCTGATGTATCACTTCATCAACATTGATCTTGATGTACTTTTTCTTGAGTTGACCTCTATTCAGTACTTAATGTGGTGTCCAAACGTAAAGAGGCACAGTGAGTGAACACAGAGTGCAGGAGAGATCGGTTATGGCCACAGGCTGGAGAAGGTTGTGGTGTGGTCAGCAGCTTCCTGCGCCCCTTTGGTGCAGCTGCTCAGGATGTCTTGCTTTCTCCACAGGAACTCAGCAGCAATTGCACTTTGAGAGACTGGCTGTATAAATAAATGTGCCCTTCTGGTTACAACAATGGAATAAGAAAGAGACCACAGGTTCTGGGTGAAAGGCTCAGACTGCTGGTAATAAAGTAAAATTCCACTAGGCAAGTCGTCAAGTCACGTATGTTTATTGTCATTTCAGCTATACACTGAACACTGTGAAATGAAACAATGTTCCTCCAGCATTGTGGTGCAACACAAGAGCAAAAAGTGTATCCAGGACAAAATACAAAGAGAAAAATGTGCAGAAAAGCACAATAGCATCAAAACAACAGGACAGAACATTTACTGAAGTTACAGCACTACAGTGAGTGAATACAGTACCATGACATACTGTATTATAGCAGGGGAGCCTTTGAGTGTGCAAAAATGCAAAATAGTTGTAGAGAGCAATAAATAATAAATGTGAATATAGCAGCAGAAGGACAGAGAATGTGCAGTGTATAATAAATAGGGGGGTATTTACAGCGGCAAGTTGTCTTATTCTTCTTATTCCACTTTCAACTGCTCCCAATTAGGGGTCTCCACAGCGGATCAACCTTTTATTTCCTTCTCTGCTCTGCATCTCCTCTGGATTTCTGCTCAGAGAACTGCAGGGCACTGCTGAGGGAAAAGCAGAGCCTTTTTAATTCCACTCCCACAGGGGCTTAAACTCTAAATTAATTAATTAATTAAATGAATAAACCAAAAAGCTATTCTAAAATGCAGAATAGAGGGAGGGAGCTCTAAATATAACTGTGCAAAGCAGCAGGACAGAGAATGTGCAGTATATAATAAATAGGGGGTGTTTACAGTGGCAGTTCGGGTGAAAGTTGTCTTACTGAATTACTGAACCTTGATTTCAAATGCTTAATTCCACACTAAAAGGTTTCGTTCTAAATTGATTAATCAATCAATTGAATACAATTTTATAATATTCTGAGGAGCAGCAGGACAGACTGGAGTTCTGCTCTGGGTCCTGCGGGGCAAAGGGTTAGACTAAGGGTCCCGCAAGACTCTTCTGAGGGAGAAGGGGGCTGATTGGTGATGAGGTCAGTGCTCGCTCCGCTCCCAGAATGTGTCAATCAAAGCATTACGTCACGCGTCTCCATGGCGTTTCCGGCGCGGGGGGCGGGGCTCCGGTGTCCCGGTCTGGAGCGTCTGGGGAAGCGCGAGCGCAGCCTGGACACGGGAGCGCGCGGCCATATTCACACACGCACAGAGACACACACACCGGCTAACGGAGACTACAGACAGAAAGACACCCAATCCCTAAAACATACAGGCTCGTTCATGTACTTGAGTGAAACGTTTGGATTTTTTTTTTTGAATGAGGGACCCTCGCTGAGTTGGGTCGAGGCTGAGGGGATGGACGTCCGGTCACCGTGAGATCCGACGGGATTAAAAGAAAAAAAGCTCCGACCTCCCTGCGTTTGGACGGGATAAGTAGCGGACAGATTTTAGTCGGGATTCGTGTCAAACGGTTGCGAAAACCAATGGAACCCGTGGGGCCTCGAGAGTGACCGTTGGAGACGGTTTATTCAGCCTCGCGACGGCTTGAACCTCCTTTAGAGATCGAGCAGAAATGTTGGGCTTGTTTTGCTAGCTAGCTAGCTGAATGGCTAGCTAGCAAGTTGGAGTCTGGCACTTTCAGAGCTCCAAACCGGCCAAACACGCCCTCGGGTTCTTTTTTTAGCGTTGCAGACTTGTCCTCTCCCCTCATTCCTTTTATTTCGGGGGGTTATATATTTTTTCTAGGCTAAAGGGAGTGGTGGTCAGGCCCTGACTGATAGAAAATGTCTGCGAAGGTGCGTCTGAAGAAGTTGGAGCAGTTGCTCCTGGATGGGCATCAGAAAAACGCAAGCTCACTGAGTGTCGAGACCCTTCTGGATATTTTGATCTGTTTGTACAACGAGTGCAGCAGCTCACCCTTAAAACGGGAGAAGCATGTGACGGACTTTCTCGAGTGGGGTGAGTATGGTTTAGTCTCGGATAGCTCTTGATTAGATCACTGTCTATCACTGGGTGTCCCTTTGTAACTGACTGGCCAGCCTGGGAACTCATTATTGATACTGACTGACTAATCAGCCTCAGGCCAAAACCAATGTAATGCAATGACAGTCACTGATAATTTATTAATGATCATGTTTCTATTGCACAGCACACAGTGTGAAATTATTTCTCTGCATTTAACCCATTTACTAAGTGAAGCAGTGGTATAGGGAGCAGTGTGTGGGGACGGTATCTTGCTCAAGGATACCTCGGTGGTGCCACTAGCAATCTTGGGATTCAAACGAACAACCTTCTGATTACAGGGGCAACTTGCTAAACACTAGGCTACCAGCTGCCCATCTATCTACAATACTGTAGCAGTGTTAAATTACTGGATCATGAGTGTTACTGGCTTTTCAGCTTCAGGAACTGTAGATGTTACTAGTTGTAGATATTAGTAAATCCTTGCTCTGAAGACTTTTTCTCATTTACAGACATTGTGCACAAATGGTAAGGGGCTTTACTTCCTGCTAAAGAGTGATCAGAATTTCCCCAACTTAGAATAAAGCCAAGTTTAGTGGTGTACAAACAGACTGCTTTAGTGAATAATTAACAGCTCTTCTATAATGCTTTGCCTGTTCCTCCATTTTATGCCAGAATCCCTGTGGCTTACACTGAGCTGCTGTGTGTTTTTGTTAAGCATGTTGGCAGACAAAGCGTCTTACACCTCCTCTTAACGCTTTTCAGTGGAGTGTGCCGTCCACTCGATGTGGACCCAAGGTGGGGAACGGTTTCTCTCTTGTTGGGGCTGTCCTGGCTTGTGGCTGTGGTCAGCTAACACAATGAGAGGATTCTCTGCTCTGAGTGTTTCATTGACGTCAGTAATGAGATTACAATCCAGTGTGTCTGCTCCCTAAAAGAGCACCACTGTCCTTGAGGAACCTATCACGGGCAGGTGCCACCTCACATCCCATCACTCGCTGTGAGCCCTGAATGTGACTCAGTTTCCAAGAGTCAGGAAACCTTTTTGTGTGTTCCTCCTCATGCCACTGCCGGGTCGTTTGCTTCCTGTCTGGCTTCATGATTATGGAAAATGAAGCTAATTGTTGACTCAGAGGGGGCAGTGTGATCCATGCTTGCTAGAAAATGACTGCCCTGAGGATTCATGCTGTGATAGAAATTTGAAGAACTTCTTAAACAGCAGTTTAGTCCAAAAAAACATTCTTGTAGTGACAATGAAATCAAATATTTACAGTTGATCACAGTATCAACTAATGTTTAAGTCAATATGAATAAAGTTAGTTATGGAACCCATTCTTTTTGAGTACTAGTGTGATATTTTTAATTCACATCACATCATATGGCTTGTTTGAATTGAACTACATCACAGGGAACATTGCTTGATAGTTTAAGGTTAACCAGATAGAAATTAAAATTTCAGAAAAGATGCATTTTTTTTCAAAGTAGTTTTTAAGCACCCAACCCATATGTACACTGCAGTTAACCAAAGTGCGATCAATGAGTTGAACCAGTATCGATATAGTGGTCTAAGAACAGCTATAAGAGCTATAAGAATCATTAACACATTGACCATGTTTCATCTTACACTTAGAGCTGTAGGTTTTATGGTCCATCACTTCTCGCTCAGTACTTTACTGAGTACTGAGCTGCCAGATTTGGAGAACTGATCCATGAGGCTGTGAGGAGTATCACAGTTTTTCAGTAAGGGTTCAGTTGGGACTTCCTGTAGTTGCAGTGCCTGTCCAGTGCTCTCAAGTAGTATGTTCCCCAAAAATCAATGTTCAGGGTAATGTCAGACTTTGCCCTGTAACATACATAACATGCTTTGAAAGAACTCTTGCAGTTCTGTGTAGAAAGAACTGGAATTTAGGTCAGCATGGACAGTGGTGTACATGTGTTTATGCTCATGCACCTACCTAATAGCAGGGCAGTGGTGACTAACTGAAGGGAAAGATTAAAGGAAATAAACGTGCCAGCCAGCATTTATAATTACTTGCTAAAGTATGTGACACGTCCTTTTTTTTATATATCTTCTTGTGTATTTATTACGTATAATTTAAACAGTGTGTATTCGAAATAGGAATATTTAAAGTGTTCAGGGACGCCTGTGGGAGAACAGATGTGTCATTGCTCTCTATGGACACTATGCATAAGGCAGATAGAGCCTCACAGGGTAGCAGCTGAATAGCCCGGCTTACCACTGGTGTTTGTGTCAACAGCGTAGGGTTCTGTTCACTAAAGGCATGCTGCAGAGCAGGTTATGCTTCTGTTTAATTCTGACCCAGAGAGAGAGAGATCGAGCGAGCGAGCGAGCAAGCAAGCTGGGAGTAGGCTTAGGAAACATTGCTACAGCTCTCTGGCTGGCATTTCCCTACGGGATCAGCGCTGTTTATGTGTGCCAGTTTCAAACATCAAAGCCACTGCTAGTCAAGCATGCTGTGCTGCTGCACGAGCTTTGACAAGAGCATGCTCCCCTTCTGAACCCTCAGCCATCCCAGCACACTGGGTCTATGCGAGTAAAATACAGATCAACGAAAATACCTGCTCTCCTTTTTGCAGAAATTGCCTTTTGCACTCACTGGATTCATGACCTCATTTTAGCTGCTCCTGTTTGTGGAGTATCTCTCTCTTCACTGTTGTGGAAGATGTAGTCCTCCTATTTTCTCTTCTGTGTATTTTGAATGAATTTGCAGCAGTGGCATTGAGTGTGTGTGTTAAAAAAATACCCCTGAATCTTGCAAAAATGAACATATTCGGGCAGTTGGATGGCCTAGTGGTTAAGGCACCCGCCCTGCGACCAGAAAGTCCGGGTTTGATCCCCAAGGCCGCTAGGCACTGCTGAGGTACCCTGAGCAAGGTACCGTCCCCACGCACTGCTCCCTGGGCGCCGTGTTCCTGGCTGCCCCCTACTTCACTTGGTGAATGGGTTAAATGCAGAGGTTGAATTTCGTGCTGTTCACACTGTGTGCAGTGGTGTGTTCACGTATGACAAATGGTCACTTTCACTTTATATTTGTAATACAAGCTATGCCTTTAGAGCTACAGTGATTAGGGCAACACTGCCAAAACAGCATGCTAACTGCTGTGTTGGGCATGACCTGGCAAAATGCGTATTTCAGTTTCCATTTTTTGTTAGTGCTCACTACAAATTATTTCATCCGAGACCGAATCCAGAGTGTTCTGTGGCAAAACATCTTGATTAGCTGGAGGTTTGTGAGTGTGTTAGTTGGCATGATTGCTAATGCAGCAGTGTTAGTAAGTTTCAAAAGAGTGTGACTTCCTCTACTAAAACTTCATGTAGAATAGCTGATAACTGTAGCTTAGTTTAGACGTATTAAAGATATTTAATGAGAGCAAATTAACTGCAAATGGGAAAAGCTCAGCATGCAGTCTCTTAATGCGTTAAGATATTAATTTGGTATAGATATGCTACTTGCTAGAAACATTTACATAAACTTCAGAGAATAAAAGCCTGTTTTATTATATTATTCCTATTATTAATAATAATATGTGAGACCCATCCCCTTTGCAGAGTCATTCTAGTCTAACTACGTCCTCACACTGCACCTAGAATTTTGAATTTTATAGATTCTGATTCCAGTTCGTATTGATTTCCTCATGTTAATCCATACAGGTAAAAAGGTAGGGCAGATGTTTAGATAACAAAACAATTAGCTAAGAATGGTATTTGGTTTTATGTTAAGTATTAGTAATATGATGCCCGCCATTTTACCATAAACAGGTCCTGGTAGATTTAGAGATTGATAGAATTGTAGCATTAAGGAACTGAAAAACAGAACCAAAAGACAGTAAAAACAATTATAGGAACTTCGTATTTTCTTATTAGTTCTACTTTGGAGCTTATAGACTGGATAGTACAGAAAAAATCTAATAGTAATAACAGTCTAAAACTAATTGCAGTAGTAGTGTCACTTAGGCAGTCACTGCTTTTAAATCAGGTTCACATAGAACAGCAATGGTCACACATAAGCAAGCTTTAAGCATGTTTTGCAGCTTTATGGATGTTCAGAATACACAGCAAAAATGTTTTACTGATGGAAAAAAATCCAAACTGTTCTTCTTTGACAGCAGTGTTTTCATTCATCACTGAATCCCAGCAGTGTTTCCCTAGATTTTTTCCCAGGCCGTGAGGTAGATCCTTTGAAGCTACAGATGCTTAAATGGTGCCATCAAGAGCTTCTGCGGCCTGAGTGTTATCATAGTGTAGAATTTTAAAAGCACACTTTATACGTTAATGCGTTAAGATTCTCATTCTCCACACATTTATTTTCAAGAAGTAGAACTTTATTTATATTCAACTAAGTCATGTGACACATGATCTTTCTATTTCTATAGAAATGATCAAGAACTGTGTCAATAGTTCCCTAAACCAAATCTAAATACTATTTAAACTGTAAGGTCTGTAGGTAAGGCTAAATAAAATATATCATTGTAAATTTATCATTACAGCTTCAGGAATAACTAAAGAACACCTCATACAGCCAGAGAAGGAGCATATTTTTGTACTGTATACAGTTTATCAAAGTCCTCTTATTCTTTTCAGTATTTACGTAACAAAGTGCTTTGTATTGTTATACACACACAGATATCATAAAACCTGATTCAGATCTTATCAGTCTTCTTTATTTGTACACTGACTTTTTGGCCATCAGTCCACCACACTGTCCTATTTAAGACCTGCTAGACAAAAGGTCTGCTGCTCTTTGCTCTGTGGTGCTCGGGCAACCCTGATTGCTAGCTAACAGATGCAACTCAGCTACCATTAGAGTAGCTCTTACTCTGAGTCAGTTTGTAATCCATTTCTTCAATATGGCTTCCGAGCATTGCTGTTAGCTAAAACAACTAGTCAAAATAAACAAACAGCTCTCTGCATAAATTCGCTAATAGTTTTTCAAAGGTTTCGCCCACCTTCAGGGTACGTAATCGGATGTTTTTTTCGTATTCTTTTTTTGGCCTGTGTCCCTTTGACCAACTCCCATATGTCTGAATGTACTGTAGTGCCATTCTGTTCCTTGGTCTCTAATGCTACCTGAATTTATGTCAACTTGCAAGACTTCAGTTGAGGATTCTGCTGTTTGCATTTAAATCCAGAATCTTGCATCTTAAGCCGAATACATGCTATTTTAAGAGCTTTTTTTCTTTAATGACCATTTAATATCGTTACCACTCTCATTAATCTAAATCTCCTGGAGTGAAGTAGAGTTGTGTAAAGTTTTGCATCTTGCTTGCCTCTCAGAATGTTCCATTGTGGGAATTAAAACCTCATAACATTTTGCATAAAACTGTGGCACAGCACAGCATAATCAGCAGTTATGTGCTAATTAGATAGGCCAGTAAACCATCCAGTACTTTAGTTTGCTAAATTTATCTTTGCACATTTGCAGACATTTAATAGTTGTCAGGATGGTTTTAATGAAAAAAAAACTGTAGCATCACAGGCTTAGCGTAACATCTTTCTGGAGGGTTTCATTGTGATTGCCATGTATTTTTGCTGTATATTAGCATTCACATGAGTTCAGTCAGTTTGTGTACTGTTTGTTTCTGTAAATATATAGCGTTTAATGGCATCAAACGAGATGTATTTATATTCTAGACAATATAATAAAGCACAACTAGCTTACTTTAAGTATACCTGCAGTCTTCAGGTTATGAATTCCAACACTTCAATTTATGACTACAAATTCTTGGTCTTTTAAAAGGTTAGTCTGGAACAGCATTTATTATGCCATTCCCTGGGTCACAGATAATAACAGTTTATGCTTAAAATGCATAGTCTGTGACTCCCATTGCATTAAAAATGTCTGGTATGTCCTCTAACTTGGGTGTTTCTGCAGCCTGAGATATTCCATCTGCCAAAATAGTCCTGCGAGGTTATTGCACAACTCATGTTCACTATTTCAGGCCATCCTGGATCATTACATACCTTCTTGGAACAGACTAAAGGCTTAAAAAGTCTTGTTTATTCCAAATATTTCTGTTTTGGATTATTTTTGTATTAATAAATACAGGTGTAAAATTTGTTAGCCACTGTATCTCTGAGAATCCCACTTTTTTCTGCAGCTTTCCAGACATTTGAGATTTTTTGCATCACAAATTAGTGTTTAAGATTCATTTGAGCAAAAATGATAAAATTGTGATCGTAAAATATACAGAACATTGATTCATAATATAACAAGTTTAGTTTAGATGTCAAATACAAATGCTGTGCACTTTTTTTGTTCGCTTTGACAGTGATACCTCTGGGTATTATTGGTGTAGATACTAGGGATTAGAGGTCGACCGATGTATCGGTTTTGCCGATTAATCGGCACCGATAGTTGATTCCGGAACTATCAGTTATCGGCAAAAATCCACGCCGATAGTTTTTCCGCGTTGCGTCAGAGCTGAAGCGGCTGAAAACGGTCCGTTGTGCTTATACAGTGCGAGAGCCAACATATCTATGGCAAGAGCCCCCTCTA
>JBBPCW010000154.1:8483853-8494823 GCA_037974425.1 Phenacogrammus interruptus
CACACACACACACACACACACACACACACACACACACACACACACACACACACACACACACACACATACACAGGCTTACAATGATTTGACCTGATCCAGATCCTGCTGCCTGCTGGAGCCTGCTACCCCATGTGTGGAAAAACGGGTCTGAACGAGGACTCTGCCCCAGGCTAATGTGTGTGTGTGTGTGTGTGTGTGTGTGTGTGTGTGTGGGAGAGATAATGTGAGGCATGGTTTCATGTGTTCCCACTCCCAGCCGTTTCCTCTAGCCCAAGCGTTACAGGATGCATTTCCAGATAAGTCACTGCATTTCCTGTTTATGATTGATGACAGTATCCCCTCTGAACGCCTGCTGCATGACTGGCTTTTATGGTGCACCAGGCATTCAATACCCATCAGTGTACGCTTGCTCTGCCTCCCCTGTAACCTGTTCTGAACTCTGCATTTAGAGACAGAGAAGGGGGTGGGTTTCCTACAAAGATAATAAAATCAACTTTTTTCAAGAGAAAATTAGGCCTATACAGAACTACAGTTTACTTTGGCTTTTTGTTTAGAAATATTTGCAGTACTGTGCAAAGGCTTAGGCCCTTGCGAAAATAATAGTTACAAACTAATTAGATGAGCAGTAAGTGCTTTTTCACATTAATAGTTCTAAATATACTAAATAAAACAAAGGAGAAATATAAAGTAAATAGTGGTTTTATGTACGCTGCATCAGTGTGTTCCGTGTGGAAGATCGGTGTTACTTGTAGTTTCCATCAGAAGCTTGTTTGACTAATTCAGACTTAAATTAAATTAAGGAGCTGCTGATGAAATGTCACAAATCCCAGCAATATCTGGGGGCACCCAGATGAAATCTGGAATCAAAACTCTGTCCTCCCTACCAGCTCACAAAATAACTACCTTTATACAGAGAAAACAAATCTTGATACTTTTAAATACTTTCATTTTGGCTATCACACATTGAGAAAAATGGTTTTGAACAATTTGCATAGGTGTCTAAGACCTTCGCACAGTACTGCATATGTAAAAATAAATATTCATTACATATAAATTTGTTTTGCTTTCTTTGCTTTCACCAAGTTTTGTAAATCAGGGAGGGAAACGAACATTTTATATTAGTTATTATATGTTAGAAGAAGATGAATGCTATCTAATTTACTTGCAAACGTTATTGTCCTCCTGCAATACATTAGAGCCTTAACCCTAACTCTTTGCTAAAGGCGTGTTTTCAAGAATGCATGACCACAGACACGTTGTCAAAGAAGAACCTGAGGGAGTGGAGTTGTTTCTATATCCAAGTTAGCTACATCAGGTGAAGTTAACTAGATTAGAAAGATGTTTTTCTATTAATGTTACCTTGTAAATCCAACACCACGGCACATTACCCACTGAGGAGAAAAAGACTTGCATTTCCTCATTTATGGATAGTATCTGTTTATTCTAGTGGCCGTTGATGAGGCAGTCTCTTTAGCAGGCGATACAAAAATCTACCAATTTAATCCCTAGGTGAGGGTTTTAATCGGGATTTTTTTCCTGACTGAGACAACAAGCTCATGTTCGGTTGGCAAAGTTAGGCAAGTGAAAAACTGATGGGCAAGACACTAAAATAACTGGCAGTCATTTAGGGAAAATGTTCTTTGTGTGGTTGTGGGCGTTTCAATACATTTATTAGTAGCTTCTAATTTCTCACATATGGATCTATGAACTGTAGTTTTTGTGAAGGCAGTTTGTTGGCACAATGAACACTTGCTACAAATATTGATTATCCACAAAATGTACTTTTCTGTTTCTGAACTTATTGCACCATGGCTAGTTTTTTGAATAAGCATTCATCCCTGAAGTACTTGAAGTTATTTTTAAATAATGTTTAGACGTTTTTAAACACCCAGTTTTGATTACTGAATCATGCTGGTCCATGCTAGGAAGCCTTTAAATGTATAAATTCTACACATGTTGTTTGTGATACACTTTTATGTTAAATTAATTTTGAATATATATTAAAAAGTACATTTATGTTCACAGTAAAATAAAACAAAAAAGTTAGATTAATTAAATAATACAATTAATAATTAAAGAGAATTCTCAGGCCCAGTTCTATTAAGAGATAAAGATTCAGAAGTTCAAAGAGAGGCTTGTATTCACTAACATTTACTTTTAAATAGTGTTTTTTTTTTTTTTTACTATTATACCTGTTGTGGGTTAAATAGCAAACATAATTGCCTATTTAGAAGGGAGTGTTATTAGTTTTTTAGGCTACAGACTTGTTTTCTTCTATCAGGCCTGTGTAGTGAATCACTAATCCCCTCAGTGATTAAGTCAAGGTACTCAGTATATTCAACCCAGCACTAAAGAGGTTAGTAGAATTGCATCAGAGAGAGCAGTTCACATGGTGTGAGATGGTTGATCTTTGATATTGACCCCTAGTGTTGCATTTGTTTGTCAGTTCTTTATTTGTTTGTCAGTCCCTGTTCCTTTAAGCAGACAATTTTTCCCACTCATGCCATAAACCAACACTTATAATTTCTAAATGACAACTCTGGAGCCCACAGCACTCTTTGATCCCTCAGGCAGTGACTTCGTATATGATCTCTGACTCGCATGGGAGTTAACCAGTGACTTGTCCAATCATGCAGGAGCATGACGGGACTCTGGCCACTTGCCTTCCCTGCATGTACCTCCCTGCATTTCCAATCAGGTCAGGCCGACTGCCTGTGTCGAAATCTGTGTCTAAAAAAGGAGAGTTGGAAAGAGGACGAGAGACACTCAGGGAGGAGGAATTGAGGGGATTCTGAGCACTTTGGGTTTGGTTTGTTTTTGTAATGAGGTCAGTTATCTGGTGTGATTAGAAGTCTGCCTGATAAGGAGCTTGTCTATGATTGAACCTCTGTAGTAGACTGTTTTTAGTGTGTACCTTTCACATATTTTCTTTGTGACTTCTCCTTTTCTGTGTTTCAACCTGTTTGGTGTGTGTGCGTTAGTCATGGATCCCTTTTGAGTGTTTATCTTGAGCGCACAAGTCACAGTTTGCCCTCATGTACTTTGCTGAGGCAGCACAAAGTGCTTTGACCAGGTGTATGTGAAAGAGTTACACATGTGCTTGCTGAGGGTAAACATGTCATGTGATGACTGCGGAGCTGAAAGGCAAAGTGCAGAGAAACACTCAAACTTCTTACTTGGTACTCCCAATTAGGGCTACACAATGTATTTTATGTCTGTTAATCATGGTGGTGATACTGCTCTCTGCAGTACTGTTATCGCAGAACACAGCAATATGCAAATGAGCCTCTAATCAAACATTGTTTTTGACCGAGTGACCACTCTTAGTACCGGTACAGTAATCCAACAAAAGTTAAACTATTTCGGCCAGTCTTTAAGCAGTAAAGACAGTAGATTGCTTTTTAGTAAATTGCTTTTTAGACAGTAAGTTGCTTTTAAAGGGCTTGTATTTTACATTTTGCTTCTGTTGCGTTTTTCATGGCATATGGGTTGTGTTGTATACCAAAAATAAAATTCAGTACAATCACAATACTTGTATTTTGTCCATAACGTGCAGCCCTACTCAAAAGCAGCTACAGACACATTGCACCATCTCTGAACTCATCCAAACTAGCATTTTAGTACATAGAGTATCACAATATGCCCCACTTTTCATAAATCCCCAAACCATTCCATTTCATCCACTGACCATATAAACACATCTCTCATGGTTTAGCTTTTCATTCATGAGCTCTGTTTAGTGATAACAAAAAAAAAAAACACACACTCCAGCACTGCTTCCTGCTTGTTGGTAATCCACATCCCTAGCAACCAGAAGTTGTTTTTGTTTTTTTCAAAGCCTCATTATCACCATGCTGTCACTCATAACGGACATTCTTAATCCGCCTCCTTTACATGCCCTCTTTCAAGCAGGGTGTCTCCTTCTCCACCCCAAGCAAACATCCCTCCTCTCCTCCCTGTCCCTTCTTTTCTTGCTCTGGCACAGCACTTAGTCATCTTCACACACTCATTGTGTAGTTGACATTAATCATGGGATGACACTGGTTGTTTTCATCATCGTTCAGACCAACCTTATGTTTTAAAAGCCACATATAAATTTACCATAGGTATTATAGTGGCTTATAATTGCCGTTTTCAATGAAATTATCAGCAGCACTGTGTTTACTTTTTAAGATAATAACTAGGTAAAAATTTTCCTCCAGGTGCTATGGAGGAGACAGTAGTAGTAGACTATTTAGTTCACCATCGCATATTTAAAAAAAAAAAAAAAAATCAATGAAGGAGAACCATGCGCATTTTCAGAATTATTCGAATTTGCAGTGAATCGTCACTGGACTCTAAGGCCTCGTCCACACAGGCGTTTGAAATGAACGCGTTCTGAACGCCATAGGCGTTTTTGTGGCGTTGGGTAGCGACGCTTGTTCGAACGTCAGCAAGGCGTTCGACTGGCATTAGTCTGACGCCGTTTAACGCCAGCCTGACGCCCGATCTGTAGTTTCGTGTATTTACCAGTGGGGGCAGTAATTACTCTATCCAGAGTGTTTACATGTGTGTCATCTTGGCTTATAGTTCTGCATTGAAAACATGGATCTCTATTGTTTCTTAAAACTCACTGTTTACATTCCTGTTATAAAAATCCTCCTGATACGGCGCCGTAGGCAGGAGAGGAACAAAACGTGGTTTATCACAGTTGCTGTACAGAATCATGGGATATATTTGGTCCTCCAGAACGTCAACTGAACGCCATGTAAACACCATAGCAACTTTTTCCTCACGCTTGTCAGGATTTTGACGCCAAGAAAACGTTGCATGCAGCGTTTATTTGACACCATCCGAACGCGCAGCCAGCCGAATGCCGGACCTGAACGCCCGTGTGGAAGCTTTGATTTGCTTCAATGAGCAGAATAACGAGTGGCGTTCGATAGGCGCTCACCCGGCGTCACGAACGCCAGAAAAACGTCTGATTCAGACGTCCGTGTGAACGAGGCCTAAAGAGTGATTCTTCCTTCAATGCAGCTCTCCTTCATCGCTGACTGCCTTCAATCCTTACGTTAAATACTGTCTGTCATTTCAAGCTGAATGTTGCCATTCTGTCTCTGATGCCCTCTGTTCAAAGTAGTCCCAGATCAAAACATCCATTTTGAAAGTAGTGCTTCTACCAAAGGACCTTAACCTAAGTAGGCCATGTGTAAATAAGATGAATAAATAAAGAGAAAACGTCATGAATTCTCTCTAGTCTTGTAATTGCCTTGCATGTTAATAGCATTTTCATTTTTCTTTAGGTGGCTGTAGTGAAGATGAAAAACACAGAGCGGGTTTATGCCATGAAAATTCTGAACAAGTGGGAGATGCTGAAGAGGGCAGAGGTAAAGATCTTCTCAGTACTTTTTTTGTAGTTGGCTTCATTACGGACCTCATCAACCTACCTCTTATAGAATGGTTGATGCAGGACCTTCTTAGATATAGACTGCAGCGTATCTGCAGTGTGCTGTGTAATTGACAAACTACTGAAAGGGATTTTCCTGAAGCCTGGCGACTGGGATCAAACCTATGTAGTGACGTCTGATAGAGATGGGGGCCATTTTCTTTTCCTCTCCATCTTGACCCAGTTTCAGCACAATGAGCTCTGACAGTGGCCTCAGGCCTCCCAGAGCTGTGTCAGGAGAGCTTTTGTCAGTGCGGCTGGTCAGTAATCCCATGCTGAGCAGCACCAGGCCTTCTGCATGTCCCAGTCATAATATACCACATTAGCAGCTATTAGCTCATCAGGGGATGGTGTAAATCAGAGGGTTATAATGGAACATCAGGGTCCTGAGAAGATATGAACACAAGTTATTGCTATGGAAGCAAGTGTAGTTTCAATTACATTGATATTGGGAAAAATAGGTTATTCTTTCTCTAAGGACTGTTGCAGTTCACACACAAAAATGTATGGTGTACATTCTTAGTTTCTGGCATTAATGTTTTCTTTAGACTGCCTGTTTCAGAGAAGAAAGGGATGTTTTGGTGAATGGAGACTGCCAGTGGATCACCACTCTGCATTATGCCTTTCAGGATGATAACTACCTGGTGAGCATCTTCCTCTCCGGCAATTATTCTGTCATTCAAAAGATTTTTTAAAAAGTACATAAAATGTTAATAATTAGACTACTAACTACAGTAGTGCCATTGGACCCTGATTATCATAAACATTTTCTTGCAACTGGACTAACAATGCGGTGCTCTGTGTTGTGCTTATTAGTACCTGGTGATGGACTACTATGTGGGTGGGGATCTATTGACACTACTCAGCAAGTTTGAGGACCGATTGCCTGAGGACATGTCTAAGTTCTACGTGGCAGAGATGGTCCTCGCCATTCACTCAATCCACCAGCAGCACTACGTGCACAGGTAATGTGTGAGTGTGTGAGTGTGTGAGTGTGTGAGTGTGTGAGTGTGTGAGTGTGTGAGTGTGTGAGTGTGTGAGTGTGTGAGTATGAGGGGGAGAGCAAGCACAATAAACAGAAATGTGAAAAGACAGATCAGTTGCTTGTAAAACCGGTTTACTTCCATACATCAGGGATTTGTTGACTTGGTTTAAGTACCTATACTGTGTGCCTGTGCTAACTTTTGTTAACTTTTGGCTAACTATGTTGGTTAATGGTTGAGATTCATTGACAATTTCTAACCTTCACAATAAAAAATCTTTCAGTGAAAGTGAGTATTTCTAAATATCACATAATGCGTAAATAAATAATAGTAGCATTTCTACTTTTGGTTTGAAACACCTTGCAATATGCTAGTCCCACTTCTCCCACTTAATTTCATAATCCTTTATAAGTAATTGTTAATATTCATTATGTTAAGAAATTATGATTTATGGTTTGCAACATACAGATCAACATAGCCTTTTCTGCTGGCCCTAAAACTAGCATATACACTTGAAACAAGTGGTAAACAATGACTCATCAGCCACCTAGAAAGGCTGCAGCTTATCATCCTTAATAACTTTTAAAGATAGGATGCTATGAATGTGTAGTGTGCAGTGCAGATGGCCTCTTTACCAACATTTAGTTTTTCTTTTGTCGTTATTAAATGACTACGTAAAATTTTGAGTACTTATTCACAGAATTACAATACCCATATATAGCCCATGGCTCCCCCCACACAGTAGTAAAATGGTTGCAGATGGGCCTGGTTAGTGGGGGCTGAAAAGATTCTTCCTGCCAGGGCTGCAAAGCGTGGATGACCTGTACTAGGCTGTTGTCCGACCCAGCTGAGCCCCTATTTCCTTCCTCATCCAAGGGGGCCTGCTAGTTTCCCTCTAGCTTCCCTCTGACACACTAGCAGCACTGCCATCATTAGAGCCAGAGTCAACCTTTTTCAACTCCTGTTGCTATTTTGTTTCAAAGCATGTCAGATGGAACAAAGTTTGTCACAGAGGTCCAGTTATACACTTATCATTACCGGATTTCCTATCCATGTCGCAATCTATTTGTATCGTGTGTATGTATATCGTGTGTGTATCGTGTGTGTGTATATGTGTTTTGGTCTGTGTTGAGTATTGACGCTGTGTTTACACTGTGCCCGCTGTGCTCAGCATGATTCTATCCCTGAAACAGAGGCATGCTGTGTGTGGCCCTAGTCCAGCAGAGAAAAAGTGAGGGCTGAAGTTATGTGAACAGTGCCAGGCTGTTCAGTGCAGAGAGCAGGGCACTGACAGGCATGGAAAAAAAGGTCACTCTGTTAAGCCCTGGGAGGGTAGTGGTGATCAGTCACGTGGATGTGCTCTAAAGACATGATCATGTCTTAATACAACAAAGTGTGTTTTTCGAATTGAAAGTTAGTTTAATCAGATCAGCTTCTGTGTGATCCAATGAGTCTCTCTTTTCTTACTTATACAGGGACATAAAGCCTGACAATGTGCTACTTGACATGAATGGCCATATCCGCCTGGCTGACTTTGGTTCTTGCCTGAAGATGATGCAGGATGGCACGGTAAGTGAGTGACAGTCACAACATGAATAATCCCCTCCTTCTCTACTGCAAAACCCAGGGGTCTTTCATCATCCATACAGCGGGTGATCTGCACGTGTGTGGTGAAAGGACTCCCTCGGTCCCTGACAGTGATGGAACGGGTCTTGACCTTGGGGCAGTGGAGGAGGCAGGGGGCAGCTCCTGTCATCAACCACAATTAATGTCATAACATAGCCATTCACCATGTTTAATGTGTAGTCAACAAGGTGTAGTAAACTTTTAGCTTATTAGTGTTATACTTGTATTATGCACTTAATTAGCAACAGGAGGACTCTTTCTTTTTCTTTTTTTCCAATCATCCTCTAGCATACCAGATTTGTCTCATTATGTCTCATTACCAGATTTGTCTCATTGAAATTGAGCAAAAATAATTGCAGTTGTGTTTATCTTTGTGTTGATGATTGTATCAGCCCTGTTTGAGGATTTCCTTTCTTTTGTACTTTATCATTTTAACTGCATAGATTAAATTCTTTGAAGGAAGATTAGCTTTTATCACAGCTGCTGTTAGATTCTCTAACAGCAGCTGTTACTGAATCTAAACTTGCACACACAGTAATGCATCATCTATTTTCATGGAAAGCACAACCCGGATTAAAAGGAAACCCGGGAGAGAAGTTGTATCTCGATGTAACAGAAGTTTCAGTGTGTGCGAGTCACTCAGCTGTTCAGTACTTTGACTGTGACATAATAGCATGAAGTGGTGTCAGGCCATGCCGGGTAACTAAAGGAGAAGTGACGGGTCAAGCAGCAGCGGCAGCTCCATCACACACAATCAAAGCTCCTTGTTATGAACTGGGGCAAAGACGATAAGTTTTTGCCGCCTTACCTCTCCCCAGCGCACTGGGCTGCATGACTCTTTAACCTGCTCTTTCGTTTGTATATGAACTTTCGTTTTTGGCATGTATTGTTTTTTGTGTGTGCTACGATCCAAATGTCTGTATGATTATGAAGAACTGTTTTTTACGATGCCAGTGTGCAGGGGAAAATGCCAGCTGTCCAAGCAGGAAAATGTTTTCCTTGGTTGTGTCCTGCTTGCATTCTATCTGTAGAAATGACCACCTAGGTATCTCACTGAAGGAACAACTATTAAGATTTTTAGAGGCATAGAAGCAGATTTGTGTTTTTTTTTTTTTTTTTTTTAAATGACCTACTAATAAATGATAGCTTATCTTTGGCTGTAGCTTTGTGGTTCCTGCTACAGCCTTTGAAAGCCCCAGTAAATCTAAGATCATTACAAAATCATCTGCACATCACCCAGCATGGATTCTTTTATTCTTTAGTTAAGCTAAATACAGTGTTGCAATACAACTGATATGCTAGTTTTAAGGGTCTTTTTTCTTACCGAGTTCATGGCCTTTTCTGTTCTTTCATTACTGCTTTATTATTCTTTTGAGCTCTCTGAGATTTTTTTCACTTGGAGAAAACTCTAGGTCCGGAACGTTTAATGATCTGTTCTGTTTTTGTCCTGTTTTTACTTAGGCTGCCTCAGAGATTTTGTTCCGTTGATCATTCAGTTTTTGATTAATGACTATTAAGTTTCTAAAATGTTGTCTGCTATATTTTATTCTTTTTAAGCTGATATTTTGTCTGTATTATAAATGTTTCTTTCATTCTCTCCACCCTCCATATATGCAGGTCCAGTCATCAGTAGCTGTTGGAACTCCAGACTACATTTCTCCAGAAATCCTGCAAGCAATGGAGGATGGCATGGGGAAGTATGGGCCAGAGTGTGATTGGTGGTCTCTGGGTGTCTGTATGTATGAGATGCTGTATGGGGAGACTCCCTTTTACGCAGAGTCTTTGGTCGAGACATATGGCAAAATCATGAACCACGAGGTGAGAACCGTTAGACGTTTCAAATATTTCTTCTTGAGTATTACTGTGACTGACCGAGGTTTTATCTTGCACATTTTTTTCTCAGACAAACTAATAAATGTGATGTTGACAAAAATATAAATAAATAGCTGGTTCTATAACGGTTTCAGGTTATGTAAAATTTGCCAGCAAAACTAGTAGTATGTTAACAGCATCATTGTGTTCAGTGAACTTAGTTTTACAGCAATAACAAAGGTTTGTTATTCAGTCACTTGTTTAATTCATGCAAACAACAAGACGAAACTATTTCTAGGTAGAGATTGAACTGAACTGGAACTGTGATGTGCTACTACAACATTAATATACCCAAGCATAGATTGTTTCATTGTTTTATCTCATCTATGCCACATCATTGACTTAACATAGTATATTAAAATACTCCACTCTTGTGCAGTTTGAAGCAGCTTCAAACTGAAAATATTAGGCTACACAACCTTGAACAGTAAATTCTATTCTGTCTCACAAAATGTTTTCACAAACAACACTCTTATTTTCTGACAAAGATTAATCCTCATCCTCTGATTTCCTTCACTGTGTTTGCCTCCCTTTCTGCATAAAAGGAACCAACACCGTTAAACAAATTAGAATATCTGTTTCCCGGACAGGCCTGGCTAGCAGCTTGAATCAAATCTTTTTTTCCCCTTACTTGTCCCCAATCTGTTTTGAGCTGCAAAGTAATTGCACTTAGTATATTTAACGCACACTCTTAGTGTGTGCGCAATTTTGGGTTTAGAACACACCACGCCCTCCCCAAGAGATTAGTGAGCAGATACTTGTGGAAGATGAATATGACTGTTAGATCTAAACGGGTATGCAGGGCTTGGGCGGACTCTGAATGGGCAAGATGCTTCAAAGCAAGCATGCAAGCTGTACAGCGTTACTACAGCTCTGTTGACACAAGATGACTCACATTAACCACTCTTTATTTACACCGTTTCAAGAAGGCAATGTTGATTTCAGAGTGTGAATAAAAAGAAAAGCACTTAACTGATTGCAAATAAGGCTGTTATGTAAACTACTTGGTAAACATGGAAACTTAATAATAAAATACATATAACCCCAATATGTCATCTCAAGGC
>JBBPCW010000154.1:8500204-8514910 GCA_037974425.1 Phenacogrammus interruptus
ACACACACACACACACACACACACACACACACACACACACACACACACACACACACACACACACACACACATATTACCCACTAATGATTAAACAGATTGATTGCTGTCTTATTCATCAAGGAAACTGACGCATTCTTGGAAGATCCTTGAAATCACGGTTCCTGTAATCATGAGTGTGAAACTGAATCATGAGCTTGATAATGAATCAGAATGTCTTATCAAGAATTTCTTTGGTTATGAGGCTGTTTAGTGGTTTTCAGCATCCAGTCAATGATTGCTCACTCTGCTGGTTGTGCATTTGTCTCAGACTCTGATAGATTGGAGCACCAACTGGAGGAAGCAGTGACTCTACGGCAAGACTATGAAAGCTCCTCCACCAAGCTGAAGGCTCTAGACAAACAAGTCAAAGCTCTACGGCAGGAGAAGGAAGACATCCATAAGGTAGTAAGGCCCTCAGAGACTAGACGACCAATGCAGAAACATGTGCTTATTTACAACGTAAAGAACATGACAAACTCATGACCTTTCTCTTTGTTAGATGGCTCACATTTGATTTGTATTTATTATGCCACATGAGGTTCAATATTGAATCTCTTTATTTCAGTGTTTGATATAAAGAGAAGCAGCTACACAGTAAGCAGAATAAAAAAAAACTGTAAAATAAATCAGAATGGCGTATAGTAATTTAGCAGCAAACGCAGGCCTGACCTAACAAAGTGAGTCCATCTTTCACATGCCTTCCACTCTAAGATACCATTGTGTTCTTTTCATGTGACGCAAATGGTTTGTCATCGTCAGTGCAGCTGTCAGAGCATAGGCACGAAACCATTTTCTTTTTTGTCCCTTCCAACTTAAGCCCCCTTTACCCTCTTACATCCATATTGTGACGCTTTGTCTCTATTGGCCCTGGTGTTTACACACTGGAGCTCTACATCATAATTAATGCCATCATTCCCTCACTTAGGCTGAAGCAGAGCTCTCTACCAACCCATTGCATTTCTACCTAATTGAATTTGTCCTGCTCATCCACTCGTATCTTGACCCAGAGCTCTCACTGGCCCTATTGCTGAGCTGATCTATAGCTGTCTGCATGATTTTGTCAGATAGGCCTGTTACAATGTTTCCAATTAAACATTGATTTTAAAAGATTCATACATGCCCCTCACTTCGAAAGTAAAGCTTCAGCAGTAGGGTAGATAACATATTCATCAGCTATAGTGTGTCCTTCTCTTTTAGCATAGTGCTCCCAATTCTCTTGACAATTTCTATTTCTCACTCAGCCTCTTTTTCAGTCCTCTCTCTGAGGCTACCAGAGCTGCTTTCTTTTTCCTTTCACTCCTTCTGTCTCTTACACATGCTTCTGTTACTGTTACCATTTTCTTCTGTTCTTTTCACTGCTCTTTTTTCAATCATCTCCCTCTGCCCTTGTCTTTTTCTCTTTCATCTGTCATCTTTGGCATCATTCCTCACTCTCCTGTCCCTCTTCTTTGTCTGCATCTACAGCAACTGGTGGAGTCTCTGGAGCGCCTAAAGTCTCAGACGAAGGAGCTGAAGGACGCCCACCAACAGAGGAAGATGGCTATGCAGGAGTTCTCTGACCTGAATGAGCGCATGGCCGAGCTGCGCTCACACAAGCAGCGGCTTTCACGCCAGCTACGCGACAAGGAGGAGGAGATGGATGTGGTAATGCAGAAGATCGACGTCATGCGCCAGGAGATCCGCAAGACTGAGAAGGCCCGCAAAGAGGTAAGGGCACAGTGGTTTGCATGTGTGTGCATAAGTTGCAAGGGAAGTTTTGGGGATTATGATACCTCTGAAAATTCCAAACTGATGCTTTGTTTAAAAAAACAAAAAAGCAATATGGATAGCAGAGATTTCACTTTTGTGACTAAGAAAGAAGGTTGTATTTTTTTAAAAAATGTTAACAAGCAGTTAGTTAGCTACATTTACATCATTAGTAACATCTGTCTTATCATTTAGACTAGAAGTAATAATTGCTCTGTTGCTTGCAGTATGTTCTGTGGCCTTTCAGCGATGGGTGATTCCCAGTCTGGAACCCATGGAAGCTGTGATGTGTTTTAATAGAATAGCTTGATCAATGTGTTTTGAGTATATCCTGAAATAAGTGAATATGAAATGGAGGCATTTAAAATCAGAAGCATATTTCAATCTGAGTATGTGATGTGTTTTATTGCTCTGCTCCTGCCATGTTTTGTCCCGTAGTATTTATAACTTAGCATAATACTAAACTCCCCCTGGGGCTGGCAGCATGCATCACCAGACAACAGCAAGGCCTGGAATGCACTGCATTTTTGGAGTTCCTTAGTGACACAACAGAAGCTCAGGAAGAAAGTGGAGCCGAGCTTTGCTTAAACTCTGCAGTCTCGGGTCTCCAAGGGCGACAGCAGGAATTTCTCGACCCTCCCCTTGTACTCCCCATCCGGCCCTCGCTGTAGGCCTCCTGCTGACCTCCCTTGACCCTCAGTGGACTTGTATGGCTAACCAGAGCCAGATGGGCAGCACCGATTGACCAGGCGCTTTTTTTTTTTTTTTACTTGGACTTTAGAGTGGTTTATAGAACAGTCCAACTTGTCCATTTCCTCCACCCATAGTATGTCTCGCCCATAGTATGTCTCCCTCTGCTTACATTCACTTGTTTTGGTATCGACAGGATTAAAGCTGTATTTAGGCAAGTTGTTGAGTTAATTTTGGTTAAGAGATGACTGAGGAAAGATATTGATACCTTGAAACATATGGCTTTACAAGATCAATACGAATGAATGAAGTATCAGATTTCGCAAGTGGAATGTCACTTAGGGTGTGTGTGAGAGAAATAAGATGATGTATGCGTTTGTTTAGTTGTGTAAGGTATACTTGAATTTGAATCCTTGCATTTGTTTACATGCTTTTGTATCCATGCGTATGTTTGTGTGTGTTTGTTGTGCAGCTTGAAGCTCAGCTGGAAGATACTCGAGCGGAGGCTTCAAAGGAGCGGAAGCTGCGAGAACACAGTGAAATTTACTCAAAGCAACTGGAGAGTGAACTGGAGACATTAAAGGTCAGGGCTGATCACACACCTACCTTTTCTTTCCTTTTCTGCATATTTTCTGATGTATGTCTTTACTTCTGTCCTGATTCCATCCTTTTTAAAAAATTTTTTTTTTAAAGCTTAGTCTATTTTTCTCTCTCTGTCCTTTTTCTGTATACCTGCCTATTGCCATTCTTCTCTCTCACCTCCCTGTGGGCCTGTTCCACCTTTCTTCAAGCTGTCCAGCTCCTTCCACTCTATTTCTCCCGTGATTCGTCTTGCTTTCTACTTATGCTGTCTTTAATTTACTTTCTTTCCTCCCTTCTTCCCCCCAGATGAAGGGATATCCTGCCTAGTTATTTTTAGCTCCGTTGTTCTTATTTCTGTTGGCATAGATTGATCTTCACAGCTGGACTAGAGTATGACTGTGGTGTTCCCTCTAAAGCAGTGCCTGTCCCATTGTACCCTGGTTCCCTATCTATGCTGTCATTTACTTTACTTTTCACATTTCTTTTCCTTTTGACATTTCTTCTTCTTTTTTTTCCATTGACCTTTCACTTTTTATGTAATTGTCTTCTGTACCATCACTCAAGTTCTCTAATATTGCTTCAAAGCAGGGCAGTGGGCGAGCTTCAGGTGTGAATGCAGAGACACAGCAGGAGCTGACAAAGGTGAAGTCAGAGCTGGAAAAGAAAGTTTTGTTCTATGAGGAGGAGCTGGTGAGGCGTGAGTCCTGTCACAGCACTGAGATGAAGAACCTTCGTAAAGAACTTCATGATTCTGAGAGCCAGCAACTCTCTCTTCACAAGGAACTGCTCATGCTTAAGGACAAGCTGGAAAAGGCCAAGAGGGAACGGTAAGTGTGTCAGAACCAGTCTATGCCAGTAATAAAAAAAAAATATGAAGATGCATATGAGAACATGCCTTTTTGCATTTATGTTTGGTTTTTTTTTTTGTTTTTGTTTTTTTTTTTGGTCAGGCAAACCGAGATGGATGAGGCACTGGGGTACGAGCGCGAACGTAACCTGCTGATTGAAGACAACCGCAAACTGACCTCTGAAACAGACAGGGTAAGAACTCTGAAAAGCAGTAGAGGGGTTTTGGGGTTTGGAGACAAATAATGGCACAACACTGCCCATCCAATGATTGACCCTTGACTTTGGTGATTTTTCCTTCAGCTATGCACATTTGTGGACAAACTAACAGCCCAAAACAGACAACTGGAAGATGAACTGCAGGATCTGGCGTCTAAAAAAGAGAGCGTTGCACACTGGGAAGCACAGATTGCCGAGATTATTCAGTGGTTAGTAAGCCATTATCCAAGCATGAATTCTGCCCATAGTTTTCTGCCCATCTATTACACATGTGCCAATACTTGTGCCCAAGAATACGGTGATGAACTGCTTTACTTTATACCTTGTTGTTTGGCAGGGTGAGTGATGAGAAGGATGCCCGTGGGTACCTGCAGGCTTTGGCCTCTAAAATGACTGAAGAATTGGAGTCCCTACGCAGCTCCAGCCTGGGGTCCAGACACTTGGTATGACCCCTTTACCTTTTGTGTACTTTGAGTTCCTTTATTTTCAGAAGGTACTAGAAATATTGATCCTACATATGTGTTCTTTTTTTGTTGTTTTCACATCTCCCTTAGTTCTTTCTCTTATCTCTTTCTATCATCTTCGCACCGTCCCTCTCTCTCCTCCCTCTCATTCCTCCTTATTCTCTAAGTCCTCTGAGCCATAGCACAGTAACAGTGTGGTGCTGATATAATTAAGAGCAGGCTAAGTATGTTCTCCTCGGTACCTTAAAATAGCAAATCTAATGGAAATTGATTGAAGGGAAGTGACATGTTGCCGTTGTAGGTGAGGAAGGAGGTCACATTTGATTTAATATCCTTCACTAACAAGGTTAAGGACAAGTAACGGGAAGGAGGCAGCCAATACTGTTTACGATGAATATACTATCTGCTATTGTCTATTATTTGACCCTCTGACTCTGACCCATTTTCATTGAAGTAGTGGTTTATGGTTTGTCTCCTTTACCAAGAGTAACTGACCTATGTGTCTAAAATTGGAAAACAGTCTGTGTCTGTGACACATTTTGTCACTTTCTTTTTTTGAATTACAAAAGGAAACGTAATTGTCGCTGGCAGATCAATATCTTTAAAATGCGAATTTTACACGAGATACAAGGTTTTGTACTGACAGCGACAATGTTTGTACTAAGATCTGTGAAGTGCTGTTTTCTTACCTATTGCCCCAGCAAGGGTCTGGAATGAGTACCCCCACCCAGAAGTCTTTGGTGGCTTCTAGGAGCACAAAGCGGGTGAGTGCATGCATCGGATCCTCCAGTCAATGTGGATTGGCTCCAGAAAAGAAGAAAATGGATTGCTCTCAAGGCTTTTCATCTGTCTGTGTTCCTCTTGAAACTCAAATGCTCTTTAGAAAAGTGCTTTTCAAATTATCCTTGAATTTGTGGAAATTTCTGGTTCAGAGGAATACTGAAGGGCAGATGAAAGTTTGCTTTCCATTGCAGAGTGCTGATACTCTGGGATCAGTTCATGTCCAACCCATTTTCAGCAAAATCATTCGACTGACCTCAGATCCGCAGAACTGACATTAACTGGAAGATTAGGTTTCAGAAAGGACCTGCAGCAACATACCGCCTATAGTTTTTGAATTGCAAGTTTAGGTATTGAATTCTGTGGTTTGAGGCAGGATGAGCATAGATTTGCGAGAGACAGTTGGGAAAGTCCCTGGTGTCTCTACTGCAATGTGAGACTGATTAACTCTGTCTGTAATGGTGAAGTTAAAGTGCTTCACCAGTCACTGCTTCTCATCAGCTATGGAGTCATGCTGGCAGCCCTTGCGTACCACTTTCACTTCAGAAATGTCTTAACACTGCTTTTCCCAGTGCCCATATTTGTCTCTCTTTGCCTCTTTATTTCCCTCTTGTCTAATATGTCTCTGTAGTATTTGAAATCGTGGTTCAAGTTAAGGGCTTTTTTTTTTCTATTTGACTGAAATTTTCATCTTTGGAAAGTTTGTTTATGCTTTATATGTCTCTTTAATCATGCATGTTGCTTTATGCTTTCATTTTCAAGCTTTCAGTCTGTTCAGTTTGTGAATCCTTTGTTAAATGTAAATCTTTTAATATTATTATTTGAATATTGCCAACTAGTTTAGCTCCTTCAGACATTGTTTACATTATTGGCTTACATGAGAACAAAATATGAATTTTATTTTATGTTCTCAGGGTCTTGTTATAACAGTTATAGTAACAGCTCTTATTATTTTGGCTCTCTATATTAGTTCTTTATAATGATCAGTGTACACTTTATATACTGATATCTAAACATAACTGTGGATAGCCGTGTGCATCTTTGATCTTCATGAGCTGCGAATACTGAATCCTGACTGTCAACTTGATGTCTTTCCATAAAGCCTCATATCCACCTCTTCCCCCTTGCTTTTTAAATCAGGATCCTCTGTGGAAGGTGCGTCGCAGTCAGAAGCTGGACATGTCTGCACGTTTAGAACTGCAGTCAGCTCTGGATGCTGAGATCAGAGCCAAGCAGCTAGTCCAGGAGGAGCTGCGCAAGGTCAAGGCTGCCAACATCTCCTTTGAGAGGTCAGTTCTTTCAGCCTTCCCCAGATTTGAGCTTTTTTTTTAATATATATATATAATATAAAGAGAATGTGTCAACCCACTTTAGCTAGACTCCTATTTGTGTACTGGTACTTGTCTTGTGTACTAAGACCAGATGTTACAGACCTTAGGAACCACATTTTGAGATCATTACCAATTTCTTCACAAATATTTTCAAATATTGTTAGAACATTTAATATTCAAATGTAAATATTTTTAGTTGTGATTGTACATTCTGAGAGAGACTAGAATTACTACTGGACATATATAAAGAAATCTTTCTGAAATATGTTTTAGATTAGGGCTTGAAATGAACAATTTTTTTCAAAGGAGATATTCAAGAAATTAAGATTTTTGGTTCTGAATGTAGACACAGCCAATATTTAAAAAGCAATAATTTTGAGGAAAAAAATGCAGGTTTACTTGATGCATTGAGCGGCATAGTTGATGTATTGTAAAGCTTAGCCTTATTAAGGTTTAGGATTTTGACATGTTATTATTGCATATGAGTTGTGGAGGCAAAATATCCGCAAATCAGGAAAATAATTGATACGAACAAAATCATTCTTTCTGTCTGTTGCGTCTCACTATAAAGATGTTATAATTTTCCAAAAATGCAGGGTGGGGAACAGAGAAATGAAAAGTCCAGCAGAGTTGGATTTCCCCACAAATTAAACTTGGCAATTAAAGGTCCCATGGCATGAAAATTTCACTTTGAGATTTTTTTTAAACATTAATACAAGTTCCCCTAGTCTGCCTGTGGTCCTGCAGTTGCTTGAAATGGCAATAGGTTCAATAAGTGCCTTGATCATTCTGCTCCGCCGTTGACAGAACGACAGCTCAGATGGCCCGATCTGGAATTTGGCCCTGTATGTCGTCATAAGGGGAAAGGTTACCTCCCCTTTCTCATGTTTGGACCGCTTTGCCAGCCATTTAAAGCTACAGACACAGAAATGGCACGTTCTAGGGAAATCTCTTTGTGGGGCTGGCTCGAAGTGGCTGTAATTCTGCACCAAGGCTGAATTTCAGAAAGAGATGAAATTTCAGATACAGATCAGGTCTTCAAGCACAGCTCGTCTTGAGCCTCCGCGTCGCCTGAAGACGCCTGAAGACCCACGTTTTCAAGAAGCATTTTTGGCGACTAATTATGTCCCTTTCCTACTGTTTACTTATTTCTATTTTTTTTTTAAATCCTTTCCCTGGACTTCTCTATGACTTATGATGTTCTTCTCTATGGCTCATGTATTATTGGGTTAGGTGTTGACTAGTTATTATTTGACAGTTGTATAGATGCTCTGGCTGCAGTATCTTGGTTAAATAGTTGACACGGATTTAAGCTGTTTTTTAGGTAAGAAACAGTTGTGGACTTCTTAAGCACTGATGTTCGTCAGCCAAATGCCGTATATGTAGGGGACTACTAAGACCTTTATAAAAGCATAAAAAAGCTGCATGTTATGGGATCTTTAAATATGTTACATCAGGTATTTTAAGGAAGGAAAACTGTAAACAGTCTGGTCCACAAGAACCTAACCCCCAACACCACATACACCATACACTAATGCTCTGTTTACTTTGTATCGTTTTAATCTCCAAGCCTTTATTTTCTACTATAGTAAACTGAAAGATGCAGACGCAAGAAACAGGGACCTTGAAGAACAATTAGACGGCATGAAGAAAGATCTGGAAGAGAGTCGCTCACGCACTGACAGAGGTGACAAAGCACTAACACTGTTACTGCCATTTCCACAGAAGAATAGCAGCATTATGTATTAAAATTTAGTACATTACGTATGTGTTTTTAGTGCAGAAGCTTGCAGTTGCAAATATTTGGACCATTGATGTAAAGAAATTAGTAATATTTGGAAGGTTTACCTCATATAAGAACACGGAACACGCGTATAGTGTAATATATGTTGGACCAAGTGATTTACTTCAGGTAAAATAATGGATTTCTTTGCTCAACTGCAGGTCTAAAACTTCCAGACTTCCAGGACTCCATATTTGAGTATTTCAACACCTCTCCCTTGGCACATGACCTGACATTCAGAGTAAGTATTCATCATGGCATCTCTCCATCTGCTTCTGCATTATCCACCTCTAACAAGCTTCTCTCTGTTTATGTAATCATAATAATGACCTCCAGCTACTTGTCTTTGCTACTATTAATGTTTTGGATCCATGAAATTGTATTTATTAAAAAGCTGGAACATTCACATTACATAGCTGAATGTTTTCATGTAGATCATTTATAGATTCAAGTATTAAACAGTAGGAACTGATGGTTCAAGTATCTGTTGGATTACACTGTCCCATAATAATCACATCATGGCACGCTGTGTAAATGCGTGATTCCATGTTTCCTGTTATGTTTTATAGCTATTAAAGCCATTCTGTATCTGGTTACATCCGGCTCTCAGCCATGCAACACAACAGACAAAATAACCAAGAATCATGGCTTATGGCAACAAAGCCCATGACCATAAACTGAACTGTTTAACTTCTCATTCTCATACACAATTGGGAATAATATGCAGGTCTTAAGTACAGTGAGCTCCCACCGTGAGATTTTAGTTGCCTGGTTCAGTGCCCTACAGTGTTCTTTTTCAAAAGCTATTTGAAGTTAGTTTAACCTGTTTTTTCAGAGGCAGGCTTAATCTCGAATATATTCCAGAATAGTGGATTTCCATTTACCAAGCCGTGACTGAGGAGAAACAAACGTGAGGGGAGTTTAAGCTAAATTTAAAAAAAAGCTGCATGACCTATAATATTATTTTTGTCCCCCACACTCCAAAAAAAAGGACTCGGTCTCTTCCTCATCTGCATCCTCTCTGCTAGCATTTTGGGATGAAGTAAGTTGGCTGTTCAGAGCCCCACCACCCTCCGTCCCTTTTAACCCCTGTGGGACAGGAGCCATCAGCAGACAAAAAGCATGCAGTGTCTCAACATTCTTCTTAAAGCCAGCACTTGTTGGCAGATTTTAGCTTGTGCGAGTATTGGAGTCTTTGAAGCTCTTCTCGTTTTGTTTTATGTCATATGGCTAAATTTGAAACATCGTACAGCATTTGTTCTAGGTGATTAATGTTTGCAGCCTAGTGCATGTAAAACACTAAAATATCTTTTTGTCTGCTGTGTTCTCCTATAATTTGCCCAGTCCCAAATCCTGTCAAAGCTAAGTCTAGGTGCTAAAAGTTAGCAAGCCAGTGCATAGTGTGTGCTTTCAGGATTAGCATCCTCGAGTTAGCATTAACCACCTCCTTACGCCTTCTAACCTCTCAAAAGGCTAATGTGAATCATGTCATGCCTCATTTGTCTTGACTGCATATCCATGCTGCGAGTTTTATTAGCTCGTAAAGATAAGTAGGTATAACCTCCTTAACATTAAATGAATTATTAACTGAGAAAACCATGCCAAAGGAAATCAAAGATAATTAAATTGTGTGGGGAGACATCCTGAGAATACTGATGATCAGGGGTACTAAGTCAATGAAAATTTCCTCATCAAAATCTTGACAATCATATTTTCTTGTAATAGTATGTGGAATAAAATCAATTTCATTTCTAAATCATCTTTCTCATTTTCAGGTTTTTCTGTAAACAAAACACTTGTATGAGATTATAATTGCTATATTCTTAACCTGCACCGAACATGCATACAAACTGTTCTGGTATTTCTGGTATTTTTTTAATTGCAGAAGTTTACTTGATATAATTGCCAGAAAGTTAATGACTTAAAAGTTTCGTTTGTCTGATATCTCTCGTGTAGTCATAGGCTTTGAGTGTCTTGGGCCAACTAAACTAAAGTTGTATGGACTTGGAAACACTCCATTTAAGAGATTTTAAGAAGATTTAGAATATTATTGTCAGTGTGGGAGTGGGTTTATGTAAACAAATGTGTTTTTCACCCCACCTGCTGGAAGGAAATAATATTTGGCAAGGAAGTTTCCTAAGCACAGGCTAAGCCCGGACTAATGCGCTGAGCAATTTCAAATTCTTCTTAGAGTAAAACTAGGATGTGTCTGGTAAACTAGCTTCTTTAAATATAAATGGGATGTGTTCACCTTGTCTTCCAAAGAAGCATAACAGATAATCTCTTTTAAATGGTCTATACCGGCTCCATCTCCACATACATAGTGACCTACCTCTCACCTAAATCCTCCTCTTCCCTCTCCAGACTAGCTCAGTCAGTGAGGTGGAAGCCACGCCTCAGAAATCCGACGTTCCTTCTTCCTCCCCTTCGGTGGCTTCAGAGCAGGATGTGAGTGTTCACCTTGTACTTCCCCTGACATTCCACTGCAGTGCTCGCTTCCTGGCTCAGTAACCGCTGTCTGCTATAGCAAGCTTTCCAATGTCTTGGCCATTCATCCATTCTGGGGCTTCTCTACAAAGGAGAAAACATTAGTTGTATTGGTTTCTCACACATCATAAATCAAGAAGCAATATTCAATATGATATAAATATTTGTGCTAATCTTCAGAATGGGCACGAGTAACTGACTAAGTGAATGATTGTAATTTAACCACTTAGTCGCCTAATGCAGCATCTTAAATTTCAAATTGATTTTGTGTTTCCTGTGACCAAACACAAATGATTTCACCTGAGCCTCAGCTGAATCAATGGTGTGCTTGTGTTGCTAGTCTGCCATTCCTATTGCCAAAGCGTGTAGTGTGTGTCGCTTATGTTCAGTAACATGTACAAACAGGAAAGGGTCAATTGACCGACAAAACAACAAATCACACTTGTGAGCAGGCAGTTGATAAAACAGACTTATATATAATGGCTAGAGGTCACTTGGAAGTGTTGTCATCTGCAGATATTACTCTTGCATAATTTTTGAAGGCCTGTGATACAAACTTTATCAATGTTTGTTTTACAATCCAGTTGCAACTTGCTTGTGAAAGATTTTTATACTTTGCAGAGTATGCAACGGCTTGCTAGTTGTGAATAGCTAGTATTTAGCTTGATAAACCAACTTTTTCTTATGTTTGTTATTTTTAACAGTTGCTTACTTCGTCATATAACACAGAAACGGCGATTCAAGTTCTGATTCTGTTTACTTCTTCGTATCAGTAAATGACAATATACACTTCTCTCATGTCCGGTTAACTGATTAATATTTTTTGTACTAAACCACAGAATTTCTTTAAATGCCCATTCTTAGTTTTTCTCAGAATAATTTCCTCATTAAGTGTTAGGTGATGCCTTTCTTTTTGTACAGGAGACAGCAAAGCCCCCAGTTACCACTCCAGCTGCCCCATCTCCAGTCTGCCTTCCCTCTCTGCTCACAGCACCAAAGGTTCAGCAATATGCATAAATTTGTTAGAAATAAAAATATGAAAATTCATCAGAAAGTTTTTATTCTATCTCTAACAGATTTTTTTTGTCGACTCACATTTGTTAGACTTGTAATGCGTTCTTACCATCCAGTATGTGTCTCCACAGCCTAAAGCTCACCAGTTGAGCATCAAGACCTTCTCCAGTCCAACTCAGTGCACGCACTGCACCTCTTTGATGGTGGGCCTGATCAGACAGGGCTATGCCTGCGAGGGTTGGTGCACCATACTGCATCCATAAAAACGTTTATTTTTTAAAATAGAAGTTTACAGTAGTAAACAGTAGTCTGTGTTTTAATGTTTGTTACAGTTTAAAATATCTTCCTTTTTTCATTTCAGTGTGTTCCTTCATCTGTCATGTATCCTGTAAGGACAATGCTCCTCAAGTATGCCCTATTCCACCAGAGCAGGCAAAAAGGCCGCTGGGTATTGATGTGCAGAGAGGTATTGGCACAGCTTACAAAGGCTTTGTCAGGGTAGGTTGTGAAATGTCTAATCATGTCTGTAGTTCATTGCCTAACTATGGGCTGTTGAAATTCTCTGCCTCTGAGAGTGATACTGAAGTGATTTGTGTGCTGTTCCCTCAGATCCCAAAGCCCACTGGGGTGAAAAAGGGCTGGCAGAGAGCGTACGCTGTGGTGTGTGACTGTAAGCTTTTCCTGTATGAGGTTCCTGAAGGAAAGTCCACTCAACCTGTTGTGTCGGCCAGCCAAGTCCTCGACCTCAGGTCTGTTTAACTTACTCTATCACTTGTTTTCATGTTAATATATTAACTCACAAACTATTTCAACTTTCATCCATTCTGTAAAAGTTTCTTTAATGCTATTGTCATTTTTAACCCTTTTGATGTTTTCGCTCTTTGACACAGAGATGAGGAGTTCTCAGTAAGTTCTGTGTTGGCCTCTGATGTCATTCACGCCACACGCAAAGATGTCCCCTGCATATTCAGAGTAGGTCCCTTTCAGTGCCTGGAAAGTTAGACCTATGCATATTATATGTTTCCTTCCCTTTACTGGCCATCTGACCATTCATTCTTGATCTGCCTAGGTAACGTCGTCTACCCTGAGCTCTCCGGTGCGGGCTGTGTCTCTGCTAGTTCTGGCTGAGAGTGAGGCAGAAAAGAGGAAGTGGGTGGGCATCCTGGAGGGCTTGCAGAGCATCCTGGCCAAGAACCGCCTGAAGAACCGAGTAGTGCACGTCCTGCATGAGGCTTACGACAGCAGCCTGCCTGCCATCAAAACCACATTGTCCGCAGCCATTGTTGGTCAGCAGGCTTTTATGTTATATTTGGCTTTGTAAAGTTTAGGGAGATGAGATTGAGCTTATGTTTGATTAGAAATAAGATCATGAAATCCTGGGACACCTGTAAAAACTTTGATTTGTTTACCCTAGCTTTCACTGTTATTGTATTTTCACAGTGTATCACATGTACTTTCTTTGAATTTCCCATTGTTTCTCACACTCCGCTTTTCTCTCTAGATCGTGAACGTATTGCATTGGGCACAGAGGAGGGGTTGTTTGTGGTTGAGATCACCAGAGATAGTAAGAATCCAATACCTTCTATGACCCAATTTCACTCTAAACAGATAAAATATGGTCTGTGTAAGCACAGAAATTTCATAAAAATTGACACTGTGTTTGTTCTCTCAAGTCATTGTCCGTGCTGCTGACTGCAAGAAAGTTCACCAGATCGATCTGGTCCCCAAAGAGAAGATGGTGGTCCTGCTTTGTGGCCGCAACCGCCATGTGCACCTTCACGCCTGGGGGGCACTGGAGGGTGCTGAAGCTACATTTGACGTGAAACTGGCAGACACTAAAGGCTGCCAGGCTCTGACTACAGGTGTACTGCGACCTGGGGGCCCCGCCTGCCTACTAGCAGCCGTGAAGCGTCAAGTCCTGTGCTACGAGATCACTCGTGCGAAGCCTCATTTCCGCAAGATGTGGGAGGTGCAAGCACCTGGTGTGGTTCAGTGGCTGGGCATGGTGCGTGAACGCTTGTGTGTGGGCTACCCCTCAGGCTTTGCCTTGCTTGCCCTGCAGGGTGAGTCTTCACCCGTAAGCCTGGTGAGCCCTGGAGACCCATCACTGGCTTTCCTTGCTCAGCAGCCCCTGGATGCTCTGCACGCCATGGAGGTTGGATCCAATGAGCTGCTTCTTTGCTTCAGTCAGCTAGGAATCTATGTAGATGCACAGGGACGGCGCTCCCGCACACAGGAGCTTATGTGGCCTGCCACGCCTCTCGCCTGTAGTACGTATCTGTGTTCATGTGTGTTTCACCTAACATACATACTCTTATCTAAAGTTTAAAGTTATGATTTGATCAACAATTTTCAACAAATGGCATTAATAAGCCAATACATTTTTGTTTCAGTGACATTTTTTAATCAGCATCCTCTTCAGCATTGTGTTTGTCCTGTTTTCAGGCTCAAACTCCACTTACCTAACTGTGTACAGTGACTATGGAGTCGATGTGTTTGATGTCCATACCACGGAATGGGTGCAAACCATTTCACTAAGAAAGGTAATCATTGAGACAGAAGCTGTTGTCTTGGCGGAGTAAGTGATTCCATTAAACATAGCAATGTTGCTTTGTGTATAAAGAAAAATTCTTGTGTGTGATTGGGTAGTGGTGGCACAGTGGGTAGGATACTTGCCTCTAGACCAAGAGGTCATGGGTTCGAATCCTACCCCCAGCACACCACC
>JBBPCW010000154.1:8517246-8534796 GCA_037974425.1 Phenacogrammus interruptus
GCAAGACCCTTAACCCCAAGTTGCTCCAGGGAGACTGTCCCCTGTAGGTAGGGATTGGAAGTCGCTTTGGATAAAAGTGTCTGATAAATGCCATAAATGTAATGTAAATGATTGTTTTTGTATCATCAGATCAGACCTTTGAATGTGGAGGGCAGTCTGAACCTTCTGGGTTCAGAGCAGCCTCGCCTCATCTACTTCAGCAACAACTCTCCAGGTACATCCTTTTACCTCTGCCTATTCCAGCACTGTTGTTTAAACCCAGGACTATGCAGTTAGTTGCTTATTCTTTATAAACTGATGTAAGCACCTTTACACTGGTGTTTCAGGGTCTCAGTATTTCCCTGATGTTGTGCCTCCTCCGTTAACATAACATATGATAATGTTAATCATAGTTGCTGTACGTTTGCTATGATCTTCACAGTGCATGGTGTGGCTACAGGCATAAGCTATCACTACTAAGTGATTTAAACTTAAGACACATTGATAGGCCCTCATGGCCAGACTTTGTGGCTCCTTTAGGTTTAAATGCAACTCATTGAAATCCTGCTGTCTGGCTAAAGATTCAGAAATCTGTGGCATGTCAGGCCTCACTCTGTGCCACTCTCGGTTTCCAATTCATTTCCTCTCAGTCCTGGAAGATTGCCCTCCCGATAATGGTACTTTTGTTTGGTAAACTGAAATGACCTCATTCATCACACCTCCTCCAGGCCGCCTGCCAGCAGGGCCCATGACTGCTTCACACACTTGCCACTCTGAACTGGCTTGATGTATAGGGAATAAACAAAAGCAAGTGTTATATAACCATTAAGGCCTAGATGATACAGTTCTTTAAAGAATTATTTTATATGGTTTCAGATATTTTTGATAAAATAAACTAAGTTTTCACTTTTGTTTCACAAGTTTGAAGGTTTGACCTTAAAAAGGCCTGTGAAAAAAACCATATCCTCAATGAAGGGTTAAACCAGGTGATGTCATTAATGTAGGAACTGCCTGGACATGGCTTGTGTGATTAACCTCCCTCTGTCCAAACAGAAATGAGTGTAAAGACCTGGCTTACACAGGGTGGTGGTATCACTGCAGACCCACCATCAGGAGGGTGTTGTGGGTAAGGGTCAGGTGTGTACCACCTGATCAACCCCTCCTGTCTAAGGCTACAGTCAACCAAGGCAAATGAAGAGAAGAAGCATTTTAGGATGTACAGTAATCCCCCCCTTTTCACACCTGCATATAGTGAAAAAAAAATTATTAAAAATGCCTGTTTTATAGTGTAAACCCTAAATATGCCCCAGAACACTTTAATTTCATTTTAAACTGCCGGCTTCAATGCCTGTTGAAAATTGTTGTAGTGTGCCGGTGATTTCTGTGAACCGGGAAATCAAACTCAGTACTGAATTTTAATATTTTTGACATCGGGTGCTGGTAATATACACACGAGCACATTGTGTAGCTGGATACATGAATGAACAATTAAGAACAGAAACAGACAGGTTAGCTTTAGTTTGGTAGTCACTTTTGTGCTCACTACATTTTTCTGACTAAAACAAAATGAAACTGTGTAGGTTTGTTAAAACTGTGTGGGTGAGACCTTGTGATTTATGATGGTGATGACTGTACAAGCCTTACCCAAGACACTAAAGTAGGGAAATATGTTGTAATGTGTTGGTCATTTTTTGGTCACTGGAATTTTATTTGCAGTGTTAACTAAAGTGAGATCCACCTTTGTTAGAAAGTGTTGCAAATGGAGAGGTGAATGGGCAAAAGAATGTAAAATAATAAAGCTTCATGTATTTGTTGTCAGTCTCAAATGACTAAGAATTGACTCTCCTTTTCTACCATTTCATTGTTTCTACAGAAGGGTGTGACTTGAGCATCCCAGAGACTTCAGACAACAGTAAAAAACTGATGGTGAGAACGCGCAGCAAGAGGAAGTTCCTCTTCAAGGTCCCTGAAGAGGAACGAATACAGCAGAGAAGGTAAAAAGTCTTCGTAATCACATGGTTCACATGAACATCCCCTCATCATCCTATCCATTAGAGCCAGCTGATCATTGTTTAATGCCTGTTTATTCCACAGAGAAATGCTAAGGGACCCAGAAATGAGGTCCAAGCTGATCTCCAACCCCACCAACTTCAACCACGTGGCTCATATGGGTCCAGGAGATGGAATGCAAGTCCTCATGGACCTGCCTCTGGTAATGGCTTTACTCTCCAAACTTGGGACACTAGAGGGGTTACAGATCAAAAGACTGTTTGATGATGGGTTGTAGAATAGAAGTGGTTGTACATCAGAATTCAAGCACATAATTATTGAATACAGGTCCAGTGCTAAAACCTATGTGAGAAAACTCTTCAAATCTATGACTTAAGGAACTTAAGATCTGTTAATGTGGCCTGAGTTATTGTTCATAGCTCAATGCCTATTCATCATGAAATGATGAAAATCGCCGAAGAAAACTGAAGTGGAAAAAGATTGAGTTTTTTTTTATGGTAAATAAGAATGGTACCACAGGTAAGCTCTGAAGCCTTGTTTAAGAACTGGACGTGATTTCAAGGTTTACCGAGGCTTTTGGAGTCACTCTAACTTTTCTCTTTTGCGGCATTATTCAACTCCACTACACTGTATCTTCACCCTTTCGTTTCTCACCTTGTGTTCTTTTTCTTATTCAGTATTAGCTTCCACTTATTCACCCTCCCACCCTTTTCCTCCTCCTTTCTATTCGACTCCTCTCCTCTCTTCCCCCTCTGTGGTTGTGGATTTGCTCTGGTCTTTGGTTGCCGCGGCAGCAGCCGAGCGAGACCCCCTCCCCCTCATCCTCTCGTCACCACGCCCTGATATCTCCTCCAACCAACTTTGAGCACGTGTATCACATGAGTCCTGTCTCTGCTGGGCTCTATCTGCAGAAAGAGCCTTCCTCGCAGCAGAGTCTGCCACAACTCTCCTCTTCTTCCTCCTCACCTTCCACCTCCTCCCTCGGAAGGGTAGGCGAGCACCCCCTTTCCCTCTCTCCATCCGTGCTTGCCTTTTCTTCTCTTTCTTTACTGTCCTGCTTTTTCGCTGTCTTGACTTATCCTTGCCCCCACCCCCTGTTTTATGCTTGAATGCTGTGGCTTGTCTGCTAAGAAGATGGTATTTTTTCTGTTCATGAACACGTCGTGCTATAAAAGGATTCTCAGACATCAGGACAGGCTAGAGCTTGAAGGAGACTTTTGAATATATATGACTATTTAGGTGCATATACATTGTATAGTGAAGATGCACGTTTGTGAGTGTGGCTATATATAATAGGCAATGATTAAGTATTTTTAATTGCGATTAATAACATGGTTTTCTGCGATTAATCACGATTAATCACATTGTTATGCAAAATTCAATCATTAATTCAGAAGCAGTGTATTGTGCACATTTATTTTTAAAGTACTGCTATATAAACAAAAGTGCAATACATTTGTTTTGCAAGCACATGAAACTAATAAGGTGCTTTTTCACAGCAGTGTTCTCTTTAACACAGTTACAGATATTTTTTGTAAATCTGAACTTAAACATTAACATAATCAAATCAAATATAAAACCACAGCTGTTTGCCAGGGTATTCATGTTTTATCTAGTTTGTTTTAGAAAAACAAGTTACCCTCTAAGAACAGAGCATTATAGCAGCTGCAAAAGGGGACCGACTCCATATCACAGTCTATGTATCTGAAAGCAGTGTCCCTGTTGGTATAATAGTCAAGCATCCCATTAATTACATTTGAAGTATGTTAACCTGTGGGAATTTCTATTGTCAATCATAGGAATTTAGACAAATTTCTTCTAAAATCAAGAATATCATGTGCTCTTTTTGCTGCTGTACTCTTCTGGGAAGACTTTACACTATGGTTGGAACATTGCTGTGAGGATTTGATTGTGTTCAGCCACTACAGTAGGTTCTGATGTTGGATGAATAGTTCTGGATCATGGGGGTCAGAACCATTATAGCAGCTGCCAAGAGGGACCAACTCAGTATTGATGTCTATGTATCTGAATGTAATGTCATTGAAGTCCCTGTTGGTGTAATGGTCAGGCACACGCATGGCCACAAAAACACAAAAACAAACCCAACAAATTTTAAAAATAAAAGGATTTTTAAAAATAAATTTTAAAAATAAAAAACACAATTATAATAGTTTTGAGTTTTTATACAAACACTGAACTTTTCCATCATGGTTTCTAAACAATACAGCCAAGAGTGATGCGTGTAACTGTTGCAGCTTAGTTAATTGTAACAGTTATTAAAAATCTGGTAAAATTATACACAAACAATTTAGTACCGCTTTATCCTGTGTGAAACAGACAAGCTTTCTGACTTGCAAAAAAATATATAGTATCATTAGTGAAAAGAGACTAGGATATATATTCAACCTCAGATTACAAATGCAAATAGCACAGTAAAAATAAGAAATATGACTAGGGATGCAATTTTCTTGGCCGATTTCGATTACCGTTTTTTTTGTGTGATCGGCCGACATCGATTTTTCCGATACCGTTTTTTTCCCCCAGATAACAGAAAATTAGAGCTGCTGCATATAGTCGACGACAACGACACAAAAAAATGGGTTTCAACTTTTTTAATGTAACGTGGTAGTTACTTTCCCTGTTTACTTTTATAATAGTGACATATGATAGTGGCAGCTGTACAGCAAATACAAACTTTAATTTTCTTTAATATTGAAATATTTTTGAAATCTGAAATATTTTTTCATAACAAAATTTCTTTGCAAATTTAAATAAATAAAATGTAATACATAAAGAAATAAATAAACCCCCCCCAAAAAGATCGGTTTGAAATCGGCAATACATGCGAGTGATCGGCCGATCAGGTCGATCAGGCCAAAAATCGGGCATTTCCGATCACTGGCCGATCGATCGGTGCAACCCTACATATGACATGATATCTATGGCACATTTATGATGAATGTGGCCCTTGAAATATTTATATGGGAGGCACTGTCATTATTTGCTTTGGGAGTTGCAGTAGTGCAGCAAATCCTCACCATGTGAAGCGTTGAGTTGGTTATATGCTTGTAACTGGTGCTTTGTTACAGCCTTGAAGAAGGTGAATATAATATGTTTAGTTATGTGACACGTAACCCAATTATTGCATGTAAATATCAAACATTTGTTTGCTATAAAAAAACAACTGACGATGGTATGGCTATACAAGAAAAGGAACGAAAGCATGGTCCTCGAATCTGTTTGACTACATTTAAATAGTCCATGTTATTTTATCGGCATTTATACTTAGCTTATTAAATGGATCAGATATCAGCTGGGTGACCAATATACATTCCATACTGTTTCTTAGTTGTATAAAATTGTAACGCAATTTTATACGCTTTCCATGAAAGTTTATTTATTATATTATTTATTTTATTTTATTATTATTTAAATTGAGGCCCACAGTCCTCTCCTGCTGTCTCAACACACCAGTTGACTGCTCAGGAGAAAGGGCTAAGATACATCATCACAGAAATATATGGTTTTAGTGCCTGTACAATGCAGTTAAAGTGATTAAAATTTAAGAGCTTAAAATACAATTAAAAAAAGCTTGTTATATTACTACTATGAAACAAATGTCTTAACAGAGCACTGTTCTTGCATTGGGTCTCTAGCAGCTGATTTTGACTTTTGGATATTTATTGCACCCAACACAAGTATTGTGTGGGAGTTGAGAGATGAATATTACAGTCAGAATGTAGACTTAACATGTGAACCCTTGCTTCCTGCTTGTGTTTTGACGCCTGTATTTGTATTCGCTGCACTAGAGTGTGATGCCCTCTTCTCAGGATGACTCAGTTAAGGAAAGGCCACGTCCCCTTTCTAGTATTTCACGGCAACAAAGGAGTAAGACCCACATCACACGCACTGCCTCAGGTTAGTCATGTCTCACCATCACTCACATGCTCTCTCTCTCTCTCTCACACACACAAAGGTTTAAAGGGGAGAGTCACATTTGGCTATGTCAGACTCTTTCCAAAGGTTTGAAATGTATTTTTCATCAGAGAGCAAAGTGAGGTGGACAAACATACCAGTGAGGTATTTAGGAAAGATTAAAACTAAGAGGACTTCTAAGAAGCACTTCTAACATGCAGACTCAACTTTTTCAAACTCTCAGATCACCAACAGGCGTTTGCTAAACAGTTCTTTCTCTCACACACACTCCTAAAAGAAATGTAATGGCAAGAACTGTGAGACCATATAATAAACTACAGCTCCTAGTGCAGGTGACTGATCCAGACTGCTGGAAGACACACTTGAGGGTGTAAAATCATCGGCTTATGAATTCAAATATTATCTCAGATTATGTGGCTTTAAGGAACTGAGGCGAACAATCTTGTCAAGCAAGTGTGTCAGGGATGTTGACTTATTAGTTAGTAACAGTTACAGACAGCCTACATTGGTTTTCCCTTTTTTGATTTCTGTTGATATTGTCCGCAGAAAGTATTACCTCTTCTTATGCCCATTAATGGTGTGTGATAAAGCTGAAACGCTGTAGAAAATTTTAAAGGGAATCAAGTTTTATTTGTTTTGGAATGAAATTCTATATGAGTAGAAGAACACACTAAAATGTCATGATTTTGCATTATTGTATATATAGAGGGCCGGGAAGGTGATTAGAATAAGAATCACAACCTCAAATTTCTTATGGCTGCAAGAACAATATATAAGTCTCAATAAATTCAATAAAAATGAAAATCTGTAGAAAAGAACTTCATATAAAAATACACAATGCTATATACATATCTAACAGGTGGTAGTTCCAAGTACATTATTGCATGTAGTATAGATCAATAGTGTATTAGTAATGTTGATATAAGTTGTATTATTCAAATGGTAAGAGTATTGCACATAAAATACAGTGATTGCATTTATTGTTGTGACTGGTCCCTTTTAAATACTGAGCTATATGCTTTCTTTGTTCGTGTGAGTTTTTGTCATTATTAACTCTTCTCTTTGTTTGTGTTATTTGTAGGGGGTGGTGATTTTATTGGAGCCGGATCATCTCGTAATATCTCTGATCCAGATCCAGACTTCGAGAGAGAGGTAAACCAAAAAAAAAGTTGATGAAGTCTGAAGTCTTCTCCAGGGTTCTTTCAAAATTGTTGATCAAATGATGCCTCTGTTTTATTCAGCTTTGTCTTTTCAATATCATTTCAATATCATGCTGTTACAAGCCTTGATCAAATGCCAACCTCAGGCACTAAGAGAGCTCCATGTCTTTTGGTGCCCTGGTTTTGTGGTCAGCAATGCCCCAGTTCTTGTATCAAAATCACAGCTGCAGTAAACACACAGGTTTAGTGGATCAGTTGCTCATCACAGCTTTTAAAGAGCTATTTGTAAATTGAGAAACAAAGATAACACTCTTTGTCCAAGTTTTCATACTTGTGTCTCTCTTATTTTTCTCTTCCTGTCTTTGTCTGCAGCCTGATTCAGACTCCACCAAACACTCCACCCCTTCCAACAGCTCCAACCCTAGCAGCCCCCCAAGCCCAAACTCCCCCCACCGCAGCCAGCTCACCCTGGATGGCCTGGAGCACACCCTGGATGGCTGAGAAAGAAAACTGCCCTGTCTCTAAACACACTTTCACTTTAAAACACACTGTTCCCCCTAAATGCTCTCACCTTACTTAGGATTTGCTACAAAGTGCCAAGATTCAGACTTTATTCTACCAGTTTATCTTCACACACTTGATCCACATTTACGGCCAAATCTTTCCCTCCTCAAGGACGCCTGGCAGAATAACGAAAACATTCCTGGATGGAACTGGGATGGGTCACACAGTCTGACAGGGATGGGTCACACAGTCTGAAAACTTCTGTGATGTGCTCCTAGTGGAGTGAACTTCCTGGCTCATGCCAGCGAGCCTCTAGGAGAATCAACGCTCCCACCAAGCCTGGCCTCTGGATGTGTGTAAAGCCTGCCCCCTGCTGGAGCCCTGGTGGTAGCATAGCTTACAGGGTCTAATCATGTTGTTTTTCTTTTATCTAAATTCCATGCCATGCTCTTGTGAGGGTTTCCTATTTTTTAGCTCATAATATGAATGGGTAGCTAACAGCTGCCATGCAATTAAGAATACCGGAAAATCTGAGGCTTGCAACAAAAAAATTAAAAAAAACAAAAAACATACAAAAGAAAAACAATAATCATGAAGTGCTCTGATCATGAAAGAAACTTTGTTTCCTAAAATTACAGAAGTGAGGGAAAAGAGACTTTCCTGTTTTTAAGAGTATAATATTTCGGTGGATGTGTTCACTTATGTAAGAAGGATCTAAGGACTCTTCATGATTCTGGAGAACAAGGACATAGCTGGACCAGTAATGCGAAAAAACCTTTTTGCTGTTCATCAGTGACACTTCTGTATGTAGTCTGTCCGTTCAGAGCAGTCACAAAAAGGCATTGACACTTACCAGTCAATGGAGGTTTTTAAGCCAAACCAGTGGGCACTTTTATTGCAATGTGTGTGTTTTTCTTTCTTTTTTTTTTTTTCTCCCCAATTTGCATTTGTAATATTCATGTTTTAACCTATACATTTGAGACGAAACAAAACATAGTTGGTGGAACGCTGCACATTACCATAAAGTAAAGAAAAAGAAACTGAACAGAAATAAGACATATAGGTAAGTGTTTTAACAAGAGAAATGGCACACAGCTAAAGGACCACACTACTCATAGGATTTCAATAGTTCTTCTGAAACTGCTGCTGCTTTCGTGTGCTATGTAAAGAAATAAATATGTGATTAAGATTCTCACCATAGCCATGCTCAGACCCTAGTTAATAAATTGTTGCTTTAAGGAGTATCTACAGGTGACCCTGTGTAAGTTTCTCATACATAGATGTTATTGTAAATGTGGAGCACTCGTGTTTGTGGTGCAATCAGAGAAACACAACGTGAGAGCTGCAGGCATGGCTGTCATATCCATTTTCTCACTAGTGTGCCTTCAGTGCCATTTTGTGTTATAACGCATTGTCCGCTAAAGCATTTCAGTTGTTTTTAACAAGACAGGCTAATGGTGGTGTTTTATTTTGTGTTTCCCTCCCCCATTCCCTGAAACACTGTATGAAACTTGCACATGAACATGTTTTAGTCCAAGGATTTTTTTTTTTTTTGTGTTGATGGTCTGTTCTTAACCCCTTCTCCCCTTCCCATCACCTGACTTTACAGCTTCTTATATAAAAAAAGGACTTTATCCTCAAAACACTACTGCTTTTACTTCCGATGAAAACAAATCACGTTGAAATCTTTGTAATTATTGAGTTGTTAGCCTCATAAATTTGAACAAACAATAAAAAGATTATCTGTTGTGCATTTTGTTGTCACCACTGTGTAATGTTGGAGTGTTGTGCGGTTTGGGGTTACAGCTGGACTGGAAATAGTACTCAGAAGAGTGATTTTGTTCAATTAGTTACATATGACTTTTTAGCCAGTGTGTCAAGCCTGACCTCTGAAAATTGTAGGAAACTGATTGGTTAAGCGGAACTACCCAGTGATCTGTCAGGAAGATGTATATTGTCTTGTCAAGTCTGTGTTCTGTTATCTAGGAATGTGCCTTAAGCACAAACACTTCAAACCACAAACACTTCAACCATAGTCAGAAACAACTGCCCATTTAGAAACAGGTCAGTCTGACCTGCGAGTGATTTGTAAAGGTGCTGGTATGGGGCAGGTAAAATGGCCAGGTGTATGTGTGTTCAGAGGGTGGGGGGTACCGGGTGTGATGATGCAAGCTGTTTCTAGAGAGGCTGGCATCTGCTGGTGTTGCAGCTCCTCATAGTAGTGTTGTGTGGGTACCCCAGGGGTTCCACTGGCAATACTGGGATTCAAACCCACTGTTCTGATCACTGGCAACTCCATAACCACCAGCGGCCCCTGCTGTATTTTGTTTGAAATGAACTTAACAGGACAAAGATATTGAGACGCATCTCTTAATTATGGACTTCAGTGGGCCCTTCTACTTCCAGTGAAGGGCAATCTTAATGCTTTAACATACCAAGACATTTGGACAACGCCATGCTTCCGACTTTGTGGACATGGGGAAGAACCTTTTCTATTTCACAAAAAAATTCCTTCCGTACTCTTCTTTACTGTTGACGTTAGTTATTATTGCACCGAATGTGCAGTATATCGGTTATATCGTGGACATCGATTTACCGTTTTAAGAAAGAGTTGTGGACTTGAGCACTGATGTGCGTCGCTCTGGATAAGAGCGTTAGCTAAATGCCATAAATGTATTCCAGCATGTCTGTGCCCCAGTGCACAAAGCAAACTATACAAACATGGTTGGGTGAGTTTGGTGTGGCAGAACTTGACTGGCCGGCACTAAGGCCTGACCTCAACCCCATCCAACGCCTTCGGGATAAACCGGAACGGAGAATGCGAGCCAGGCCTTCTCCATATTAAAGTCTATGTGAGTGCAATATCATTAAAGTCCTTATTGGTGTAATGGTCAGCCGTCTTTATACTTTTGTCCATGTAATGTATGTGTGCTCTGTGCTTTGCAGAACGCGACTGCTGGCGCATTATAATGTCTAAAATGCGGCGAGAATGAAACAGACAAAAGTATATGTTAGAATTATATGTGTATTTCATATGAAAAATAATCGAAAAATACTAAAATTCAATTAGGGGATTGGACTTTTATACTGACAGGCGTCCAGCCGAATGCATCACGGAAGGAAGCAACTGACGTTTTCTGGTTCAGATTTCTTTTCAGTGTTTTAAAGGTAAGTCAGATTTTGGGCTCTGTTTTTGTTTATTGAAAAGACGCTCTACCGGATTAAGCTCAAAGACACGTTTTTAGAATGAATAATGTCTTTAAAACGTTTGGAAATATCTTTCTAAGCGGGTTGTGTAATGAAAATAAGGGCTATGACAGCTCGACGCCTCAGAACAGTCAAATAAGGAGTCAATAATGACAATACGATGGAATTATGAATATTATCACTGCTCTGTTGAATTGTTTTACTGTTTGTTTTTATGTCGTCTGTTCTTACTTTTGCAAATTTGTACGGTGTCTTTGAGTACTATGAAAGGCGCCTATAAATAAAATGTATGATTATTATTATTACTACTAAATTTGGAAATCCCGCCCTGAAAACTTGTTTTAAAAAAATTAAGCAACCTTAGTGTTAGTCAATAGGGAGAAGAGATGGGTGGTCGTGCAGCTGAGTTACTCAATGCACATAATGTAAACACACAGTGTTTTTGTTCTGTTTACCATTTCCTGCATTTATGCTCTCACTCTAGATGACGAGAGCCAAACCAGAGGACGATGAATACTGGAACAGCTCGAAATTCAGTGCTTTCACGTTTGATGACGACGATGATGAGTTTACTAAGGTAAGATTAAAGCAAAACAATAGACCACAGTGTTACATTTCTGTCCAGTAATCATCAGACATAGGCATGAATGGCTGATTAATTTTTGAAATGCATGTGCTGTGTGTTCAGCTGAAAGAATCCAAACGTGCAGTGAACAGCATCCTTTATGATGATGATGATGATGACGATGATGTGGAGAAGGTCAGCTGGAGTGGAGAGCCTATTGGAAGTAAGCCAAACCTTCGCAGTGTTCACTAATGTCTAAACATCCCTTCTAATTAAGGAATTTAGCTTGATTTCATACACAGAGGTACACCAAATGGACAAAATACATTGCATTCAAATACATAGTCTTTAATATGGAGTTGAACCCCCCCACCCCTTTGCTACTATAACAGCTTCCACTGTTCTTGGAAGGCTTTCCACAAGATTTTGTATAGAATTTCTGCCTATTCATTTTGTAAAGCATTTATGGCCTGGCTCACAATCTCCGTTGCAGTTCATTCCAAAGGTGTTGGATGGGGTTGAGGTCAGGGTTGTGTGTGGGGCAGTCAAATTCTTCCACACCGAACTCATCCAGCCATGCCTTAATAGACCTTGCTTTGTACACTGGGCCACAGTCATGCTGGAATAGAAAAGGTCCTTCTCCAAACTGTGTCCACAAATCTGGATGGAACAAAACACAGATTTGTCCCAATACTTTTGTCCATGTAGTGTGGCTCAATGTTTGACACAAAGGTGAATGAAAATCAACATAAAGTGTGGAAATTAAGTGCTCACATATAATAAAAAATAATACAAAACAAGTAGTTAAATCTTAGCACCCTAAGAGAGCATGATTGCTGGAATGGTGTTTTTGCATTTGGCCTCCAAGAGAGTCAATGAAATCTTAGAAACAGTTATACTCTAGACATTTTCACCATCCTAAACATTATCATACTTTTGGAATGAGTTGGCATTTATAATCCAAGACCAGCACCATTACATGACCTCACTAATGCTCTCAAGGCTAATGACCCTTATGGCAATATTCCAACATATAGTGTAGAGACTTCCCCAAAGAGCACTCCCTTAATATCCTTGATTTTAGAGGGAAGGTTATTTTATTTATTAAATGTTTTATTTTTTTTTATTTTTCAGTTGTCTTGGGCTTTTACCAATGGAGTGTGTTTACTATTTGGTTACAGGCATCTCTTGGTCGGTCAAAGAAACGGCTTCCAGCATCCGTTCAGGAGGAGAACAGAGTTTTCCAAAAATTGACACTGCCCCTTCATTACCTAAACAGGGCTCTGGTTACTCCTTAAGCTCCTTGTTTAAAGGTAATTATTATATCATATGTTATGTTTACTAGGCACAGACCTGTGTTTACATTTTTTTTTATTTCTCCATGTATATATTCCCCATCTCTCACTTCTTTATCTCTTTAGCCAAGAGCAAGCCATTCCAGTCATTCTCTGAGTGTAAGTTGATGGAAGCCTCTCATCAGGATTACATCAGTGGTATTCACACATACTGAATCTGTTAAACTGAGAACCCTCTCTATTTTCTAGCCTTTACTGACACATCTACCAGAGCATATGCGCCAGAACTGCGCAAGCCAAAATCAGAATGCAAGGTACCAACTGCCCGAACATCTTTTCTGGAGTTGTGTGTGATGTAGTCAGGGCTGTCAGATTTCAGGGCTGTATTAACCTGGCTGCAACTGTGACTGTGATTGCAGGATTATTTGAGTGACTGGAGCCCTGAGGAGACAATACAGAGAATGCGGAAAGGAAAGGTGTGTAGGCAGTTGAGAATACAGGGGGACCTTTGGTGTATTTCGACTTTGGTGTAAGTCGAAATACACTATTGTCCAAGTCCCTTATCTGTACTAACACAGTTGTAAAATCATAATCTAGACACAAAAGGACATAAATACACTGTTCTGTACTGGGCTACAGCAACTCTCTATGCCACGTTGCTGCATATTTTTCCACGGTATACAACCAAGCTAGTTTGGCCATTTAGTTCATAAGTACGACACTAATGGCATGATGATGGGGCTGAGCATCGTAAAGTTAAAACGTCATATGTCCAGGCTGTCACAACCTGACGACGACCTGGCCAAAAGTCTCAGCACACTATATTTTTCCAATTTGTTTGACATTATAAACATGGATGAATCTTCCAGACAAACACAAGTTCTATTGTATTCGCTAGCTGTTCTTGTCGTGAGATATTCCCCCAAATCTAAAATTAATTAGCAAATTTTCTTAACTGTCCCACTGGTTTTTACTGTTGAAAGTGAATAGCTTCTCCTTTCAAGCACATTATGATGTCCCAAGTAACTATTGTGAAAGTGACCATTCTGTCATTCTACCCATTCACCAAGTGAAGCAGTGAGCAGCCAGGAACACAGTGCCCGGGGAGCAGTGTGTGGCAATGGTACTTTGCTCAAGGGTAGTTTAGAGGTGCTTGGGAATCAATCCCACGACTTCCTGATCGCAGGGCAAATGGATACCAGCTGCCCAAATATATTGTCTGTATATCTAGCTCTAATCTTGTTTGTTATTATGCCATTTTAGCAAAACCTTGAAATGCATATTACAAATATTGAATAAAGATGATGACCTGGTGGTTAGGAAGTTGCCCCTGTGATCAGAAGGTCATTGGTTCAAAGGACTGCTAGTGCCATCACTGAGGTGCCCTTGAGCAAGGTACCATCCCACATTCCGCTCCCCAGGTGCCATATTCGTCCCCAGGTGGATGGGTTAAATGCTGAGGACAAATTTGACACTGTGTGCTGTGGTGTGTTCACGCTTGACAAATGGGTTACTTTCACTTTGATTATCCTCTAATTTCCAAAACATTATAGAAACAAAGGCAAAGTAAAGATTGAACTTTTCTATTGAAAAAAAAATCAACTTTCACGTAAATACCTGTTTTTTTGATAGGGTCATAATTTTCTGTTACTTTTTGGCTTGTCCTGGTGACGCTAACCAACATAAGCATCAATGTCTCTGTGCAGGGATATTCCTTAGAGAGGTTCCGCTCTCTGCAGGAGAAATTGCTACTCTTGGATGAGGCAGTCAGCAAGCATGACGGCAATGTCATCACTGCTGTAAGTATTACATCCATAACGTCTACACCTCAGAGCACACTGATAAAAGAGCTGCTTGTCGGGGGTTCTAATCATTGTGCTTTCCTCGCAGGTCCTAATATATTTACAAAAATCATTAAGTAAAGGTGAGTGGTTGTTATTCTTTCTTTTTTTTACACTGATTAATAACAGTAATAATGCTTTGTAGATGCTCAGTTTGCTCACTAACATTCAGTACAGTATCTATTAAAGGCAAGTTGAACGTAATAATCTAGGGCTGGGCGATTTGGCCTCAAATCAAAATCTTGATTAATCGAACATTTTAACTCGATTACAATTAATGAACGATTTTTAAAATTAATTAATTAATTTTTTTTTTTTTTTTTGCCCTCATAGTTCACTGACAAGTCACTCCGTCGTTTCAGCATTTAAGCTCTCAGTGCTCGATATTTCGGGAGAATAACGTAACACAATGGAGCGGGGTCACGTGACTCCACAGGCAGTAGCGTTTTTAAAGGGAAAGTAATCGAAATAATCGACCTGGAAAAATTGGATCGATTATAGCTTCTGAACGCAGATTTCGATTACTTTTCGATTAATCGCTCAGCCCTATAATAATCTGTATTAAGTCTAAGGCTAAGCATAAATCAAACCTTTTAATGTTGTAGAAACCTGAATCAGTTTGATTATTCATTAACAGTTTAAACATCTGTAGATAAGTTGTGACCTAAACAACTGTTGTAGTTTAAATTAAATGCCTTGAAACCGATGCTTTTGCAGAAATCCTCTACCGAGAGTTAATGTTAAGGGAAGTAGCTTTGCGGCATTATGTTCACTATCTGAAAGAGATGGGAGAGCAGAAGCTTTTGGTGGAACTAATGAAGTAAGCAGAAGCTTTAGTTCTCTTTCTTTCCTTGTTGAATGAGACGAGTATAAAGGCTATTCATAGTAAAAATGTGTCAATGTTTATTTTAACCTTATTTGCCTGTAGCTGTGATGCATTTGTATAACTGCCATTTTTCCATTATACTATTGTAATCAGCTCTTATCAAATGCCTTTATTGTAGGGCCCTTGGCAGAACAGAGGACATGGCGGTAAGTGCCAAAAACTGTGTACCTCCGTTTAACACCTGCCATTATAATCGAAGGTCCACTTATCAGTCTGTACATTTTGAAGTTTTCTTTAGTTGTTTATTAATTATAAAACAATGTGGCATTTAAACATCATTTATAGTGTGCTGGTATGTCTTCACAAAGCCACAAGAACATGTTTTTTTTTCCTTGTTTAGTTAATGCAGTACAAAGAACATTTAAACATTAAGGATGAAGGCCGAAGACGGGACTTCCTAAAAAACTGCCTGAGGTAAAAAAAAAAAAAAAAAAGGGGGGGGGGGTGCATATACCTTCCAATATATATTTGTTCATTCACAAGAGGGGCTTACTATTGTTTTGTCTCAGTCTTCCCTTCTCTCAAGATGATGCCACTCATGTACTAGACCACTATACACTGCTGGAGAGGCAGATCATCATAGAGGTAAGAGCTATTTGTTCAGTAAAAACATGCCGGAAACCAAGCAGCACTAAATCTGCAACAGCTCTGACCATCTAAAATACATGTAGCTGACCCTTCTCATGCTTTATCATTTCCTTTTATCACCATGCTATGTTGCATGTTGTTTCTTCCTCTTTTCTCTCTCTGACGAGTGTTGAGGGAATGTGGAAGGGTATTTTTTGGGTGGATACTACTGGAAGTGTGACCATGTATTATGAAACCTCACTTTCTGAAGAAATATACCATTTAGTCAACGCTAAATTGCATAAATCTCTTTTGCCACAAGAGGTTGTGATTTTGTATGAAAATGCAGTTTTAAATACAAAATGTATGCCAAATGCGCATCCTATGCTCACAGGCTACACAGCCACTGGATGTCAGATATTCCTCAGTCAAATCCCATATAACAAAAATGCCTAATATTTCAAATATGGTATTTTACGGTTTGTTTTCTAGGTTAATGACAAAAAAGGAGAAGCAGAGATTTTTAAGAAATTCCCCAGAAAAGCCTCCATCTTGAACATGCCAATCATCACCACCCTGTACTACTCGTGCTTCTACCACTACGGAGAGTCGGAGGTAAGTGATTTCATTGCATTTTCTCTATTTCAGTTGCTAAGATCAGACAGTGTTGTAAATTGATTCAATTATTTGTCCACAATGAAGCATTTATTTATTAGTCTGTAGCCACAACCTACAGAACCAGCTAAGACAGCTGGTGGCCTAGTGGTTAGGGAGTTGCTCCTGTGATCAGATGGTTGTGGGTTCGAATCCCAGGACTGAGGTACCTTTGAGCAAGGTACCATCCCCAAATACTGCCCCTCAGGTGCTGCGTCGCTGGCTGCCCACTTCTTCACTTGGTGAAGGGGTTAAAGGCAGAGAAAGAATTTCACACCGTGTTCGCGCATGACTATAAGGGGCCTCTCTATATACACGAAACACTAAATCAAGTTGGTGATGTGTGTTTGTGTGCAGGGTACTTTCAGCAGTCCAGCTAACATCAGGAAAACATTCAAGGTAATGGATACTTTTCACATCGCAGCAACTTGCTGGAGTTTACTTTTGCACTCGCTTTCTTTTTCCGTGAACTGTGTTGGTTTTGCTGGGAATGTTGGCCGTAATGTTGCAAAATGTTTCTTTTGGCAGATTTCAGAAAAGCAGTACATCCTGACGGCTCTTGGAGCAAGGGCAAAGTTGAAATCCTGGCATGATGTGGATAGTTTATTCAACACCAAGAACTGGCTGGGTTACACCAAGAAGAGATCCCCCATCGGCTTTCACAGAGTGGTGGATATCCTGCAGAAAAACAACGCCCCTGTACAGGTCCTGCTCTTTTAGTACCGAGCTCTTTTCACCAGGGGGAGCCGACTGATGATTGAAGACTGTTTACATGTCTTATATGTTCCTTTCAGTTCCAGTTTTCTTTCATTTAATATTGTAGTTGCGGTGTAAACCTTTCAATCCAATCCAATCCAACTTTATTTATGTAGCACATTTTAACAACTAAAACAGTTTCCAAAGTGCTGCACAAAAGGATAAAAATAAGATGCCACATACTTAATTT
>JBBPCW010000154.1:8536487-8553031 GCA_037974425.1 Phenacogrammus interruptus
CAGAGCATTCCAAAGTCGGGGGCCGACCACAGAGAAGGCCCTGTCTCCCCTGGATTTAAGTCTCGTCTTAGGCACCATCTGCTGGAGCTGGCCCTCAGACCTCAGAGCGCGTGCCGGTGTATACATTTGGATGAGGTCTGTGATGTACTTTATAGCACAATGTATTTGTAATTACTGAGTTTACAATATTGGGAAAACAAATCATAAAATATTAAATTTGCCAAATTATACTTTTATATAGGCCACATATTCTGATTTGTTTTCAATAGGTTACATTTAACAAATAAAATCATGCATTTAAATGTTCAGAAATGTTCAGCAAAACATGACATTTGACCTGGTCTCCTAGAATGAATGCGATTTGGATCAAATGAGATTTTTAATTATTTCAGTTTGCATTCTATAATATTTGCTATATGTTCATTCTATGTAATTAAACTGGATTGTCTGGTAGTATTTTTTTCAGGGAAACCTGATAACAAAAGTCAGTGTCTTAACTTGTAACCTGTTTCTTTCTCAGGTTTTGGAAGCATATGTGAGCCTGATCGATGACCCAGAACTGAGGCTCAGCCTGGCTCAGAAGTATAAATGTCATGACATTGTCATTGATGTGAGTTCTGCATTACGCTTAAAGTGGCATGTTACGTTATTAATTATTTTGGCGCTGTGTTCCATTTTTGTGCTTTGTTTTCTGCGAGCATGTCCCAGTTTACAGAGTAATGGAGATATTTTTGTTCCATTCAGACGTACAAAGACCTGAAGGACCGGCAGCAGCTAATTGTGTATCGGGGGAAAGTGGAGCGTGGCTCACAGGAAGACAAGAAGATTGAGCAGCTCCTCTGTAACGTGGTGAGAGGAACTTTGGGTGCATGAGCAATGCTACTACACGTCATTTCTGGTCACATTTGAGAAATGCCTACTACAACAGAGCTGATATGACCTTAGTTTAGCACCCGTTTCACTTCCCTACAGTATTACACATCAGTAAATATTGGTCAGTAATACAACACTGTTATTATTTCATTAGTTCCTTTTACTGTTTTTTTTTTTCGAAAATATAATTATTACGATCCACGATAATCTAGTTTATACACAATGTGTCTAAAAGCTTGTAAAATTTCAGTTGGGCAACTCTGGATCCAGCCTAATTGGTCCAGTTGTACACAGCTCAGCATCAGCTAGTTGGTTACAAAGCCCCTTCCCAGAGGCTGTCATTGAAGCAAAGAAGGAACCTATAAATAATCAATACCTTGATTTCAGAAGAAAGGTTCGATTAGCAACTTTTGGTTCTGTAGTAAGTGTAATTTCTGAAATTCAATACAATTTTCTCTCCCGCAGCAAATCAGATGGAAGAATTGACCCTTACACACCTTGCAAAGCTGAGGACGGCTTCTCAAAAACTAGACATTTTGAAACAAATGCTTCAGCCAACATACAGCCACACTCCTTAAAAGGACATCAGCAGAAAGGCTGCCATAGCACTGACTTCACGGCCTGAGAGTAACATCCAGCTTTTCTGCGACGGTAAAACGTTGAAAGGACAACAACTGGGTAATGGATACACAAGCTTTTCATACCTCAAGTCATTTGCTTTGTCCTTAGAATATTTCCATCCTTCCAGCTGGTTACGGCTGTGGAGCTGCCAAGTGTCCTTTTGCCAACAACAGCTGAACACCATCGTGCGTTTTAAGGAAAAAGTGCAATACTGGAATCTGCAGAGCCCTGCACGGATACCACTGTATCATAGCTTCACCTACAATGCCATGTGTCTATGTATAACATTCCTGAAATTTGGCTTTTTGTATCAAAAAAGTGACAAACTTATTTAATAAAAACCTATTTAAACGAACCATTCCCTGAAAATCTTGTTTTTTATTCATTTGTAAAGAAGACGGGCAAGACCACTTTTTATATATGGCAAAATTCTAAAAATTCTAAATAGAAATACCAACTTACGGGTCCCTGAGTTTGAGAACCAGCGTCTAAGGGAGCCAGAATGGTTCTACAGCACTGCTCAATGAATCCTTAACGGTCCTGGAGGGCCGGTGTCCTGCACAGTTTGATGGTTCTACTCAAACGCATTGACTAAACGAGGTTGTGAACCAGGTGTTTCTGAGCAGGGAAATCACCAAAACATGCTAGACCACGGTCCTCCAGGACTGGAGTTTGACACCACTGTGCAGTTTAAACCAATGTGCAGGTCTTAATTCATACTCACTTTGCAGACTTGGCTTTGCATTTTTTGTTTTTCCTGCTGTCCACATTCCTGATCCAACTACCGAGTTAATTTCCCAGCTGTTCTTTGGTGGAGGTGTGTGTATGTGTGCAGGGTAGGTGTACTCCAGTTTGGGAGCCACTGCTATAAAATACAGAACCCCCTTTTACTGAACAAATTTGAGTGCATTATTTTACCGTAGCCACAGACATTATATGGACAAAAGTCAGAGTTTGGGCTAGGTCCCTTACTTCCAGTGAAGAGTAATCTTATGCTTCAGCACACCAAGATATTTTGGACAATGCCATGCTTCCAACTTTGTGCACACAGTTTGGAGAAGAACCTTTTCTATTCCAGCATGACTGTGTTCCAGTGCACAAAGCAAGCTTCATAAAGACATGGTTGGATGAGTTCAGTGTGGAAGAACTTGACTGGCTCACACAGAACACTGACCTCAACCCCATCCAACACTTTTTGGATGAACTGGAACAGAGATTGTGAGCCAGGCCTTCATGTCCAACATTAGTGCCTGACCTCAAGTTTTATTGTCATAACAATAACTGTATATCAATGTAGCATCATTACCGTAATGAAATTCTTAGGCTCGTGTTCCCCCAACTTTACATAGACTGTTCTGAATGAGTGGGCACAAATCCTCACAGAAACACTCTAAAATCTTTTGGAAAGTCTTCAAAGAAGAGTGAAAGCTGTTATAGCTGCGAAATGTGGGCCTAATTTCATAGTCTATTCTTCCCAAATGCGATGTACTATAGGCTCTGCAGTTTAATCCAAGACTAGCTTTAATCCATGAAACTGATCCACAGGATACCACACTGCAAAAATGTTCAATGATGAAAACTCGAGCAGCCGTGTGCAGAACTTCTCCTTTGTAAACTCTGGAGAAACCCCGGTGTGAAAACCTCCCATCCAATGATGTTTGGAGCGTCCCTGGAATCACGTGACCAGTCGGGACCTGCTTGTGCAGAGCCTCAGGCGGAGCTGCAGAGTTTGTTCAGCCTGAGAAAGAGATGTTTCTCTGACGCTCTCCTGCTGTCTGTGCGTAATGAAGACCCGCTTCTTTGGAAAGCTTGACTAGCTGCTTATCTTCAGCTTTCACAGGTAAGTGTGGTGTTCCTTTGTTTAGTGATGCATAACTTAGAATAAGAATTTATTTCTAACTTCGATTCAGAAGACACCGAAGTCAAATTTCACATTTCTGCTAAATGCCGTGAACTTAAACCCTATTCATTTAAGTATTAATACACATTTTGTTGTGTGTTACTATTGCAAAATATACCGGACTAAATCTGTGTAATTTACTTAAACCAGCCTGTAGTGGCTGTGGTCGTTTCAGTTGTGGATGAAATAAACTTCTTCTTTGACAAAAATGAAGGAAACTCGTGCTATTGTGTAATTTGTTTAGTTGCAGACAGTGTAATCCTTTCCAGACAGTGAAATAAATTCATAACATTTGAGATAAACAAAAGATGATTTAATATTTAATGAGGGTACCCCATTTGGTTGCAGCATTAGATTGTTTGTATTGCAACCGTAAATATATACTATATTATATATTGTACTGCATGTCCTGATGTAAGGATGGAACGGGACTGATTTTGCAACATCTTCAGGTCTCAGGAGGTTTTTTGTATTTATTTTCACCCCAGGCTGTGTCCATATGAAGCGGCTCTGAAAAGTAGCTCTTGCACTTGAGTGATTCTCTCGCACTAATGAGAGCAGGCAGGAAGATAAAAGCACTTTTCTGACCCGAAATGTATCGTGTCGCTCTTAGCACGCATGTAAAAGTGTAAAGAATAAAGAGATAATGCACAGAGGCGATGGAACACAATGAAAGACACAGGAAGGGACTTTCAGGGTTTCAGGGTCGCGAGCGCATCTCTTAAGGTTTAGCGGTTAAATCATTGTGAGCCCTGCCCTGTCCCGCTTTGCTGTGATGTGACTTAGTACACACACACACACACACACACACACACACACACACACACACACGTATGTATCTACACTATATGGACAAAAATCTGACCATTACACCAACAGGGACTTTATGACACTGCATTCAAATACATAGACTTTAATATGTATTTTGCAGCTATCACAGTTTCCACTCTTCTTGGAAGGCTTTCCACGTGATTTTGGAGTTTCTGTGGGAATTTGTGTCCATTCATTCTGTAGAGCATTTATGGGGTCAGGCACTGATATTGGATGAGAAGGCCTGGCTCACAATCTTCAGTCCAGTTCATCCCAAATGTGTTGGATGGGGTTGAGGTCAGGACTCTGTTTCAGTCAGTCAAGTTCTTCCACACCGAACTCATCTAATCATGTCTTTATGGAGCTTGCTTTGTGCACTGGGGCTCAGACATGCTGGAATAGAAAAGGTTCTTGTATCCACAAAGTTGGACGCATGGCTTTGTTCAAAATGTCTTGGTCTACTAAAGCATGAGTGCTCTTCACGGGAAGTAAGGGCCCTAGCCCAAACCCTGAAAACTAGTAGTGTCTCAATACTCTTGTCTATACAATGTATGTGGGTCCACAGTCAAAAGGCTGTGAAAAAGTTCTTCCCCAAACTGCATTCATAAAGTTGGAAGCATGGCATTTCTCAAAATGTCTTGGTATGCTGAAGCATTAAGATCGACCTTTACTGTAATTAAAGGGCAACTGGAATTAAAATATTTATGAAGTTTGTCCCAATACTTTTGTCCATATAGTGTTTAGTACTTTTGTTACATTAAAAAAAACATATAGTACAGTGGGGGGCTGAACCCAAAAGTGTGTCCCAATACCTTTGTCCATATTGTGTGTGTGCACACATTGGGGAAGGTTTTACACTAGTTAAAACATTGCTGTGCATTTTTGGGAGGCGATTGCATTCAGGTACTGAAGTCAGCTAACAGTCTGGATGATTAGTTCTGGACCACGAAACCCATTCCTTTGTCACTTGAAAGAATGCAGTTCCAAGCTTTATACTCCTCATGTTATGTGTCAGCTGTTAACTCTGGTGAGTGAATCTTTCTTTGTATGACTGAAATTAGTTCATGAAATGAAGTTGATTTCATTTCAGCCACTCAATTCATCACTTGCATTCTTCAGAAAGGAGATGCTCTTGCATTGCTTGGAATTAGGTTTACCCTGTGTTTCTCCAACTGAGCTCATTTGCCACACTAATTTATTCATTTGTGGGGCAAAACAGCTCAGCATGACAAACAATGTGATCAATTCAGACATGCTCCAATTGCAGCTTCCTCCAGTGGAGCTCCAGCTCCATCGTAGCACCTGTCATTCACTCGTCTCAGGCCAATGGGTAAATTGGACCGCCTGTTTTCCTTGGCTTTCCTTGTAGTTGCACTCCTCCTCTCTGCGGAGACCAGATGAATATTTCAGCAGCTGTCTCGTTAAGCTAGGGGTGAAGGCGCGGACTAGAGGAAGCTCCTCTGACTTGAGTGGGGGTTGTTTTCTGCTGTAACATTGAAAGTAGGCTGGTGCACGTAGATGCCGTATGATGCTGATGGGGACCCTTGTTGTAACTGAGCTGGTTAAAAGCGCAATTCATTGTTGCGTTGTTACAGGAAAGAGCACATTAATCATAAAAGGAAGTGAACATGTTGTCTTGTTCCCCTTTTTGAAGACTGCAGTTCAAAAAAGTGTAGTTAAGAAACAGACTTTAGAATTTTTTACCGAATTAGATTTACAGAAGAATGAGAGAGAATTATTTAATATTTTGTCTTTAGGTAGATACGTCCAGAAAAAAAACCCAAAGCTTAAACATTAAAATCCAGAGAGAAAGAACTTTATGGTCAAAATGGAAATGGTAGTCAAAACAGGTATAGCAGAATTTCATACCAAAAAAGTGAATGTGCCACCCTGTGGTAAACTCCAGCATTTTATGGTTCGAAAGCAATAATAAGCAGAAGTGTTTAGGGCAGACAAAGTACATTTTAGTAAGAATTGTAGAAATATTTAAATATGAAAAACAACAGCATGCATTATTCCTCATTTAAATGCTTGGTTGCACACCATTTTGCCTTAATTACAACCACAGTTCGTTCAGAGCATCACATGCCTTTTCCCATTGTGCATCCTGCTTTCTTCCCAGATAAATGAGGCACAAATACCCAGATGTCCATATGATGTTAAAGAAAACATGATTCATTAGATCAGGCCACCTTCTTCCATTGCTCCCTGGTCCAGTTCTGATGTTCACATGCCCACTGTATAGGCACTTTCAGGGGTGAACAGGAGTCAGGATGGGTGCTGTGACTGGTCTGTGGCTACAGGGCACCTTACAGAACAAGTTGTGATGCGTTCTGACATATTCATCATAGTCAGCATTCACATTTTCAGCAATTTTTGCTAAAGTAGCTTTTCTGTGAGATCGGACCGGGTTAGTCTTCACTCCCCGTGCACATGACCCTGACGATGATTCACCAGTTGTCCTTCGTTAGACCACTTTTAGTAACCACTGCATACCATCTGCACCCCACAAGACCTCCTGTTTGTAGATGTTCGGATCCAGACGTATAGCCTTCATAAGTAGTCATAGTCACTGTATGTTGGGTGCCATTGTAATGAGGTCATTAAGGTTATTCACTTCATCTTATAGTTGTTTTAAGGTTGTCACATATCGGTTTATGTGCGAACAGGTAGAAAAGTTAGGGGAAAAAGATACAACTCAATAGAGAATTAAATAAGTAAGTAATGTGACTCTGTTAATAACTCAATAATACATGATCTCACTTTGTTTTCTCTACATAGCTTTCATTAATAATCCTGTCTTCTCTTCCTTCTTCTGTTGTTTGCTGTAGGGACCATGCATGAGTGGACTGTGACTCAGACGTCTGTGACAGTGATGAATGGAAACGTGAATCTGACCTGCACCGCCCCATACAACATGGATCGCATTCCTCTGGTTGTGCTCTACAGCGTGGTGCTGTTTGTGGGCCTGCCAGCCAACCTGGCCACCATCTACCTCACTTACCTTCAGGTGCGGCGCAAGAACGTGCTGGGCATCTACTTGCTGAGCTTGTCTGTCTGTGACTTCACATACTTGCTGACTCTACCTATGTGGGCCATCTATGTCAACAGAGGCCACCGCTGGCCTTGGAATTCGCTGGCATGTCAGGTGACGGGCTACGTCTTCTTCACCAACATGTACATCAGCATCTTATTGCTTTGCTGCGTCTCCATCGACCGTTACGTGGCAGTGGTCTATGCTGTGGAGTCGAGGGGGCTCCGACGCCAGAGACTGGCCTCTCTGGTGACTTTCACCATCTGTGTGTTGGTGGGCCTGATCCATGCTCCTGTTTTTAACATGCCTGAGGGCGATGCTGCAAGTGGAGAGAAGCGCTGCTTCGAGCCAAGCCAAAGTACACCAGTCATCACAGCCTTCAACTATGCCCGCTTCTGCCTGGGCTTTTTTGTCCCGCTTGCTGTCCTGATCTTCACTAACCGGGCCATCCTCACCAACGTGCAGGCCAGCACTGGTTTACGGCCGAGCCAGAAAGATAAGGTGCGCCTCCTGGCCGTAGCCATTGTGTTGCTCTTCCTGGTCTGCTTTGGCCCGTACCACATCATTTTGCTCATGCGTGCTGTTACCTACCACTTCCCCCAGTTACAGGAGTACTGCTATTTTGAGCACCGTGTCTACACGCCTTACACCATCTCGCTGGGTCTGTCCACTGTCAACAGCGCCATCAACCCCATCTTGTATGTCCTGTCCAGCGATAACATCCGTAAGGAGATCCAGAGCTGCCTGTCTGGGCTTCAGAGTCGTACCATGCTCCGGCAGCGCTCAATGGATAACAGCCAGCACAAGATGAACATTTCCAAGAATTCTTCAGACCTGCTTCCTACACAAGACCAGGACAAAACAAGAACTCCTACACCATGCTAGTTTTACAAGCATTTAAGCCAGTAGCTTTTGTCAGTATGAAGAACTTCAAGCAGCTGACTAAAATGGAAAAATACCAACGTTTCCATTACGTTTTTGCTTCAGAAAAAGTCAAAAGATGAATTGCTAAAATTGCTGCAATATCAGAACAATAAAGAGGCCATCATTCTATATTTTCTCTCCAAGAGACTCCATAGCAAGGGGAAAGGAACTTTTTTGTGCAATTTGTGATTTTTTTTCCCCAAGTGATGCACCTGAATTTCATTGTGTGTCACGAATTAAAGAATCTTGAATCAGCATTAAAGAACAGTAACCAGCTGCTCGTTTCATTGAAAAGAGTCCGAGGACCAAGTACTGCAGCTGTCCAAGAATTGACTCCATTGTAAAGAGACATCATGTTTTATACAGCAATGTTGCATTACTCCTCTGTTGGTACATGGCTTTTTCACTGTATAAATGAAGAATGAAATGTATTATAAAACGTGTTCAAGTATGATGATCCACACAGACAAGCCACTTTATTGCCTTGTATCTACACTCACTCTCTGTTTTCTCAGCTCAGCTTTCCAAAGAGGTGTGGCTTATGGTTTACAGTATGGAATGTAGTCTCTGTATCATTTGTTAGCCCCTTTTACCCTGTTCATCAATAGATATATAGGACCACCATCTCAGCACCACAGTTACATAGTAATGGCATGTTTGTATGCATATGTGAGTGGATCAAACACAGCAGTGCTGCTAGAGGTATTTAAACACTTTGCCTATATACGTTTATTAAACATATCTAACCTGTTGTGTCCAGTGCTGCCCAGGTAATGTTAGTAATCCTTCACCAGTGGTCAGATTTTTGCCACAGGACCAGTTATGCAGAGAAAAAGATGAACTACAGTCTATAAACTATATGTAGACCTACTGAATATGGTAAACGAAGCTGATAAAATGAACAATAAGTCTAGATTGAAGATAAAGCAGCTAGTGAGTGTATATTTGTTGTCATACTACCAATCGCCACTTTGTCACACTCACTGCTTGCAAGAAAACGTGAAGTTACGAAAACGTGAACCACGAACAGTAGTTCATCATGATCCATAAGTTTATTAGACTGTAACTGTAATTTTTAGTACATTAGCACATATGGTACGTTAAATGTTTTATGTGTTCAATGATGATTAGCAAAAGTAGTTAATGTTGAACTGCATGGCCTCTCAGTGTGTCACTTAGTAGTGGTGTCTGTTAGTAGTGACGTTCTTTTTCCATGTCCTTGAAATATGCCTGAATACTCTCAAAGATTTTCCTAAAGAACTGTGTGTTAAGCATGTAGCCTACTTTAAACACCACATAAATGTTAATGGGGGACTTTTATTCATTTGTAATACTGTTTTGTATCTAATTTTGTATCTAACTTTGTGGTTTTATACATAAACATAATTATTGGTAAAATTATAGTCTAAGTCTTTCATTTCTGTAATAAGGCCCAGTTCATTCGTCCTGAAGTTCTGCTTTTTGAACGAGGTGCAATTCACTGTTGGCTTTGTAAGCAAGCATTAAGAGTGTTAAATCTAATGTGAGCAGCGACAGGAAGCCACAGAAAGCCAGTGGTTTATTTAAACTTTAGCGTATTGAAGACTGGGTGCTCTGAATCATCTGTAGAAGTTTTGTGGTCTTCAGAGGAAGGGCAGTGAGTAACAGTAGTTCAGTCTTGAGATGTCATGTGACTGGACGAGTATCTGATTGGCATTAGCAGTAAGGACTGCACGAATTTTCCTGATACTAGAAAGGAGGTACTTAAAGTACATTAAAGTGATGTGTCATGCATGCAGTTCATCCTAATATGTGTTTTAGTGATAAGACTGAAGATCCTAAATAAAACAATGCAAATCAGTGAAAAAACATGGACGCATTATTAATGTGAGCTCTTCATTTAAGAGAACATATAGATTTCGTGCTTTTGACATGGGAGTTCTGGACCAGAGCAGGTCTCGGAGACGCATGCATTGGGATGTACAGGAGCTCTGTTTTGATAGGATTTAGCTTCAGATGATCTACTGTCATCCAGAAGGTAATGTCTTTCATACATGCAGAGATCCAGGCGAAGAGTCACTGGGAGGAAAAGCATGGATGAGTCTTGTTAGCATAAGAATGGTAGCAGAAACCATCTGAAGATATAATATCACAAACAAAGCAAGTGTATAAGAGAAGAGAGCCAAGACCTGAGCCTTGGGGGACACCAGTGGTAAGTCTTCATGGGGCAGACATAAATGTTTTCCATAATACAAAGTAACTGTGACCCTCAAAGTAGGACACAATCCGTTGTCTAACTCTTCCAGTCATTTCAAATTTGGTAAGTGAAGCCAGGAGGGTTGACGGTATCAGAAACAGTTAAGCTGTTTTGGCTCCATGAAGCTCAAACAGACTAACGCAGCAAGGAAGACATTTAAAAGATAGCCAGGAGCTTCAAAGCTAAACCTATCAGTTGAAGACAGCTCAAGTACTCAACCACAAGCCGCCTGAAGCATTTGATCAAAGCAATCTGATGCTTTTTTTGTGGATTTTCATTGATATTAAGAGAACACAAAGAATTGGGTATTAAAATACACAAAACCTGTCTTCTGTCAGTCATTAGAGTAATGTGACCAGTCATGCATGCATAATTAGATTTTTAATATCCTCGTTCTGACATGTGCTGTGGTGACATGACTGAGGATCCTGAATAAAGCAATGCAAATCAATGAAAAAACTAAAAAAAAAGTGATGTGCTGGACAGCTGATCATTTTTACATACGTGCTCCCTGCTAGTAGATAAAAATCCCCCCCCCCCAAATGGCACCAGTCTGTTCTTTTTACAAATAATGCAAATAAAGGCATTTGTCCCGGCTGCTGTCTAAAATGAGTCTACAGCGAACATCTCACAGTAGCTCAAATACTCACCACTGTACTGATAAGTGCAGTGGTTCTTTCAAGTGCAATATCTCTGATCTCTGGTACAATATTACCAATCATTTAAGTCTGCTACTAAGCATCTGAAGAGATCTATGGTTTACATCCACACACAAACACTAGCATATATATTACACAAGAATTACAAAAAGTGTACATATATATATATATATAGCTTTATCCGTCTTGATTTTCTCCCTTTGAGTCCTATAATCAAACGCTTAAAACAATTATAATATATTGTGGCGAGCTGGCAGGCAGGACTGAACTGTGTGGTAGATAAGGGGTTAATTTGGGTTATTGTGTGTACTGATGTGTGAGGGGGTGATGAGCTGCAGGTGCAGCTCATCATCATTCTGGCGGGAGACTGAGTGTTTGGGGAGGGGCCACGAGGGTGGGCTCCTCAGTCGGCGATGGGGGAGCATAGGAGCAGGGTGGGCTGTGTGCGCTGCTGCAACTATGCTGTGTGGTTCTGTGTGGTGTGGAAATAAAAGCAAAGAAAATCAAGTTCCCTGCGTGTCGACTCACCTCCTTCCACTGCTTGTCACAATATACACTTTTGGAATAGCCATGCTTTCATACGTTACTGTCATCTCATTCTACATATACCATACTATTCTACATTATATAATAGTTTGTATTATAATACAGCTGCCTGCTGTTTCATTATTCCTGAATCTGATATCACTTCATCTGGGGTGTAACATCCTGTTATATCTTTCATTTCTGCACAACTCTTTGGTCAGGAGGGTGCGTTTAAACATATCCGTTTGTAAACTGAAACTTTCACACTTTTACCACAAACCATAGGGTGATAAAAACAGTCTGTGGATTTTCTCACTGTAAACAACATGCAAACAACTCATTTGTAATGATATAATTATTTCGAATGAGCTAAAGACATATCTGTGATAACGACTGTATTAAAAGCCTATAAGGAAGTGGAGAGAGAACTAAGATCAAGTCAGTCCCGCGTGAGTGGCTGCTGACACACTCAGAAATCTCTCAGGCAGAACTGTATAGACTGGACTGACGCACAGTCATCTGCAGTGTCTGCCCCGCTCTCCTACTGTAAACATCCTGAATCATTAATCGCTTGCTCTTGTCTCGGCGAATCATTAAATGAGATGCACCTAACTGTGGCCAATAGGAGAGTTTCCCCCATTTGTGCCTGCCCCTGTCGCAGAGGTGGCGGCAGGCTGACGGGGGCAAACGTCTGGATGTTCTAATGGCATGTACTACTGTCTGACGCCTGACAGTTGACCAGGGCCTTCGCTCAGCTGGTGGCCGTTTGCACGTTATACGCCTGACTTCACTCACCCTGTCTCCAGGCAGGACAGGGGTGAGAGAGAGGTGTGGAGAGGGAAGTAGGGGGCTACAGATGCATGTACATTCTTCTTGCATATGGCACCTGGCAAAAGAATGCAAACATCATTCCCAAAAAGTTTTAAAGGAGGGATTTGACACAATCCACACTGTTACTTAGAATAAGCTTATATCTGTTTATTGTCTGGGTAAGGTTATAATTGTTAGACATTATGTTTGTTTTGCTTCAACAAGTTGTTAATTGGGCTAGAACACCAGTCAATTACTAGTAGTGTTACTAATCATATAATTATACAATTATACAAATATATACAATTCATATAACTTGTACACACATCCATGTTATGCTTTGTATCTGTTACACTAGGAATTCTAGAGGACATCAAATATTCTTATCTTGACCATCAACAGTTTAATGTGAAGTTATAAGTAAGGTTTTAGAGCAGACAGCTTTTTAAATGATGACATTACAGGACCTAAACTCTTTATGTAATGAGGAGACAAAGAGCGTGAAGTAGGATGTAATTGTGAACAGATATTAGCTACATTTATAAACTGTCCTGAAATTTATTAACTGTCCCAAAGCTTGAGTATTTCCTAAAACGCTAAGTCACTTTGGATTAAAGTGACAAATTAATGCCAGGTTATGCAATGAGGAACCAGACTCAGGTGGATGTACTAATGAGGAGGTGGGACTATGGTGGAGAACCGAACATCAAAATGAAGACACATGGTGGATGTATATAATGACAGACAGAAACACTGGGAAAAGCCAGGAGACCATACAAAAGCTAAGAATTATGTGAAAAGACAGGGCAAACATTACAAGAAACCAAGATGTTTTATGTGTTCAAGGAAAAAAAGTTCATATATCAGTTTAAAAGGCACAGAAACATCCAGTTCGTATTCTTAAGAAAATGTCATTCATAAATGTAAAGTGTCTTTGGTACTTAAAATGTGTAGACATCGGCATTTAAAAATGTAAGATATTAGGCATTTAAGCATTCCCACCAGAACTATCTGATCTATCTCGAGCCTAAACATGAGAGACTTGAACACATACAGTATGCACATGCAGTACAACATAATCTTCTGCACATTTAAAAAATGTGTCAAGCTGTATATTTAAGTTTAGTGAATGTGTCTATAAACTGTGAGAGTTCAGACACACACACACACACAAAAACATATATATATGATAACACCTATCCAAGATTCAAGATTTTTATTTGCCATTTGTGCACATTGGAATTCTTGTGCAAAGCTCTCTGAGTCAGGTTACATTTTTTGATAGGTAGAAAAGACAGGAAAAAAATAAAACAGAGAATAGAGCAGTCTACTAGTAGTATATCAAAGATAAAGATATATAAAGATATCAAATGTATATAAAGATATCAGATATCTAAGATATCAAATATAATGATATATGCAATATAAATAACCCCGTCACAAGCCACAATACACAAAAATAAAGCATCAGGACACATCTCACTGGCAAACAATGAAGCTAAGTGAGATATGAACACATGCTGCATTCCTGTCAGTTGATAGGTAGTTGTAGGCTGAAACAGCAGTCACACTGTGAGATGGTCATGCTACATTTAGGCTGTCTTTGGCTTCAAGACAATGACACTGGCCATCTTTGTATCCCTATCTCACTGTAACATAGGACCACTGTTTTGGAGCCAAACCAAAGATATTGCCACATTTTTCATAATGGTCATCAAAAACCAGTTAAATTATAAAGATCTGTAAAGAAAGGAAAAATAGAATCAGAGAGTTTCTCCACACTCATTGTTTTTGGACTCTCTTCAGCTGTGTTCACGCATTTTTGCATGGTTTGGGATGCTTGCTGTTATTTACCATTTTTTTGTAAGGCATGAAGTCCATGATGTAGGTTCTGTGCCACAGGTAACAGCAGAGATTCTTTTCTGTATAACCATCCTTTTCATGCTAAACCCTCTGTGTTTCAGTCCATAGAACATGGTCTCAGTTCTAAAAGTGTCTGGTTAAATGAAAGAAAATATAATTTCTGGCTTTATCTAGTGTGCAGCCTTTGGAAGGAAAAGTCAATACTGTTCTGTCAAATTTCATTTCTATATCATCTAATCCCAACCCTGCTCCTGAAGATCTACCTTGCGTGATTCAGCTCCAGTGTTTTATTCTGATTTTGTTACAGCATAGAAGTTTACATTAAACGTACTGAATGGTGTGTGTACAAATATGTGTACAAATCCTTGTAATCTAGAAAACTGTGATGACTTTCAAGAGAGTGAATACCTTTACAAGCCACTATATTTTAACCTACAGGGGTCTTTAGAACAATACATGTTAATAACAATGGTAAAACATGAATCTAAAAATAGGTCCTATATGACTTATATGTCCGTCTTTGGGGACTATTTGGCCTTACAACACCCAGCATGTGCTTTCTGCTTAGCATGTGTTCTAAAAGCATCTGTTTTTCCGCTTTCACAGGAAAGTCTGCTGAAAGCTGCTCAGTTTCAGTAAGCATTTATTAGTCATAGTTATTCCAGTAAGTGCCAACACACTGTGCAGACTTTCTAATAAAACTATGAGCTGCAAACTCCATAAGCAGTGGCCCCAAATATTGATTGATAGTGTGATGATGTTTGTTTTTAAAAAAAAAAACAACGCTATGACAACCAGTCAGATTTAGACACAGATATGAGATCAAACAAAACACAACTTGACAACATCTGAAACACAGCTTTGCTGCATTTTGTGGCTAAGCAAGACCTAGCTGGCAGGCTGATAAGATCTAAACGGGTCTTAATGTGTAAAGTTGCAGTAGATGTTTATAACAGTAGGTGTTTGTTAAAACCTTATAAATCTTATGAGAAAATACAATAAAGTCACTGCTTTGCAGAAAATGAAGTTTGCATTGTATATCAGAATAGGGCATGTTTGTTTATCATTGAGAGCAACTCACTGTGAGATAATACACAGGGTGTTTATGTCATGTGCTGTCCTACAGAAAGTATTGCAATGATATACAGGAGAGTTTCGTCACTTGTATTAACAGATCAGTTCAATGCAATTGTTTCTTTATCCCAGTCACATCCCTTAGTAGTGGTCAGACAGCCCAAAACTCCAAAGGTATTTCTGCACCTAAGAAATAGCCACACAAACAAGTGGGCTGCATCTAAAATAACAGAACATAATTAGACTTCACTGTCAATAACAGGAAATCTGACTGTGTACTATACTGTCTAAACACAAGTGTGAAAGTACTTTCTTTGTATCAAGTCTCTGCTGGTGTAATGGTCAGGCATCCCAATATTTTTATATCGTACAAATAGAGTATATGCTTTATAACATTTAAAAGCGGGCACTTATTTCAAACATAGGCATCAACTGATTTGCATACTAAACCCTCATATGACTCAACCCAGCTATTACTAACCTAAATGGGTTATGAATGAGCAAAATGAGCCTGTGTGTCATCTTCAGGGCTGCTTTTCATGATAAATAAAAGAAATTTGCATCACTAAACAAAAGAACTCATAAAATAGATTCATAAAATATTTACTCAAACTCCAAAACAAGATGTATAAAGATGTAGCTTATTTAAAGAGAATGTATCAGTTCTGGTTTCTGTTGTAGCCTATGACAACAAAATGGGAGTGGATTAGTGTCCACTTCACGATTATAATGCTGTTTTATGTCAAGCCTGGTAAACATGGATGCTTAAAATTATGGGTAAATATGAAATATTATTATTTTGAAGGGTAACTTTGAGAACAGATATTTGAGCTGTGGTGGGTACCATTGTTTGGAACAAGTCTAAGCACATTTCCATACTCTCTGATTAGATTTCACTATTTAAGTAATGAGAATTTTAGAGCCTTTAAGGGTTCAGTTGTGCCCTGGATATATTTAATTACTGTAATCATTCAAATCAGTGTTGTATTGACGTTACTATGTATTTCATTACTGTGTAGTGACATGAATTATCAGAGCAGATTTAATAAGAGAATTGTATATTTTGTGTGTGTACTTAAGAAGGTTGCTTAGGATTACAAAAAGACGAAAGTACTGCATAGTGTCTTTTGAACAAAACATTCATTAAAAACAATATTAGGTCTTGTAAAGATACAAATTCATTTTTAATTGTTGGTCATAGATTTTATTTTGTTA
>JBBPCW010000154.1:8650791-8661037 GCA_037974425.1 Phenacogrammus interruptus
TATATATATATAAACATAAATAAATATATAAATAATATATAAATAATATCTTCACTGTTGTGACAAACAGGCTATACCCATTCATAAAAGCAGAGGCGCAGGTGCAGATTGCTATGCCTATTTCACTTTATTTATAAACAAAGCAAGACGGCACAAAGGCCAAAACTTCCAAGCGGGTACACCCTAAGGGAATGTGATGGTGGACAGACAACCAGAACTAAAACAGAAGGATTTTTATACTAATGTGCATAAAACAAAAACCCAATCAGAATCCAGACACAATTATTCCTTAATCCCTAGCCGGCTGAGAACCCTTACTCCTAAAGCCCACCGAGGAAGAGACCACACCCTGTGGAGACCACAACACAAGAGTCCCTGCAAGTCCTGTCCAGTGGTGCCCCCTAGTGGCTGCTGACCAGGGACGTTACACCTGTATAAATAAATAAATAAATAAATAAAACAAACAAATCAAAAGCTTTTCAGGAATTTGTGAGCTCAAACTCTGGCCATGGTGAGGGGTCCATGTGAAATAGGCCAAGGGTAGCCTGCCTCGTTCACGTTACCTGGCAGAATTGTGAACGATGTCAATTTTCTTTGATTGAGATGCAGTACCATAAATAAAATAATAAATAAATGAATTATGAGTTAAGGAACTGTGGTACTCAATAAGAAACAACTAATGAGTGAATTTCCTTTGAAGTTTACCCGTTCACTAAAGTCACAGTCATGTTACCCTTTAACAGTCATGTTTCTTCAACTGTGAACTTGTCTTGACAATGTAGGGTATTGGGTGGGGATGACTCTCTCTCTCTCTCAGGACTTTAATCTAATAGTGTGGTCTATAGTGTATATTCTTTTCCAATTTAAAATCTGTCACAATTTACATTGACTAATGTTTAGTCATTATGTGGAGTTTGCATGTAATTAGCTGGAATGTAAATGGGCAGAATGGACCAAATTAGACATGTTGCCTGCCTAGATCTCTTGTGTAGGCAACATGTGGACATTGCTTTTATACAAGAATCTCATTTAAGAACTGTAGACACTCGTTGTTTCTCGAACAAAAGCTTTTATGTAGCTGCTTCTGCATCGCTGGACACCAAAACTAGGGCCTCATTAGCAATACTGAAGCGCAAACTTTCACTCAGTATATTAGGAAAATTCGGTAGTGAGGATGGGAGGATTTCTTAAATTAAGACGGTCATATCTGGGCACAAAATTGCTTTTATATCTGTCTATTCTCCTTCCCAAATCAAACCAAAGTTTCTTCCCAATTTAAATACAATCTTATTATGTCTTCAAAATACTTGACTTGTTCTTGGTGCAGATATGATATTTATTGTAAGTCCAATACTCTAAACTCTCAATACTCTAAAGGCTTTCAGAATTTTCCCTCAGCACTTAAATATGCCCATACCATACTATTTACCCACATCTAAACAATATACTTTTTACTCAGTAAAACATCAGTGTTTTTCTGAAATAGATTACATTCTAGTTTCACCTGCATCCTTTTCTGGGACATATCATATTTTAATCTGTCAAATCATAGTGTTATCTCTGCACAGTTTACATTCCTGGGCACCACCCCTAGAGCAACACATTGGCGTTGCAGTGTTTTGCTTTCAAAAAGAAGGATTTCTGTGCCTTTCTCAAAGACAAACTTATTTCCTTTATAGATCTCAATGCGGGCTCAGTAGATGACCCCAGATTCCTGTGGGATGTCAAAAAGCGCTGTATCAGGGATTCCTCGATTGCATTCTCATCTCACCTTAACAAAAGTAGACTTGTAATGGTACAACAAACCGCTCACACTAAAGACTTACAAAGGAATACAGCTGTGATGATTATGGAGCTGAATTTTTGTTGAAACCAGGAGATCATATTTTTTCAGTGGAAGCTGATGAAGTCATTCACTGTCTTTAAGGCTGAAAAACTATGAAAAAAATATCTATTTAACTATCAATTCAAATTTCATGGTTCTAAAACACCTCTTTGTATACTCACTGACCACTGAACATTTTACTCTGGTCTCTATAAGTCTGAAATTTCACTTGATACAAATACATGTTCACGCTTTTTTAAATGGCCTCGATCTGCCCCTCTCTGGCCAATTATGAGTCAGAGTTACCTGATTCCTATATTTTCTTCGAAAAGTTAAAGACGGCGCTTGAAAAGGCACATTCAGTTAATAGGGACATAATTACTTTACTTCCTCAAGCACATAAAGTTTTGAGTGTGGTAATTATAGACCATTCTTCCTTCTAAATGGGGATTTTAAGGTATACAGTACTCCACAGTGCAAGGTACTCGATTAGAGACACATCTGGCGAAACTAATACACACTGATCAAACTGGTTTTACTGAAAATGCATCTGACAAGGTGTGCAGATTGTTGCATAGGAGTTCATGGTTTTCCCTGCTCAATCCTCTCACTGGATGCTGAAAAAGCCTTTGACAGGTTGCAGTGGGATTATCTCTGGAATATGCTGGAAAATTTTAGGTTAGATTGACAATGTAATAACTAGACCAAAGTTTTATACACAAATCCTGCAGCAATGGTTTGGTAATATCTGATAATATCTGCTCTACCCTTTTCAGTGTCAAGGTGTCCTCGCCAAGGTTGTCCCCTTTGTCCTCTACCTTCGCCATTTCCCTAGAACCACTAGCTCAGACAGTCAGATATCAGTCAATGCTGATATCACTGATATCATGGATATCATTGTAAAGTGATATACACTACCAGTCAAAAGTTTGGACACAACTTCTCATTCAACGACTTCCTTTGTTTGTATTATGGATTACATTGTAGATTAATATTGAAAACAAATATTATTTGCTCTGATGACAGTTTGCACATTTTTTTAAAAAAAGACTCAAGAGGAATCAACCTGGAATGGTATTTAAATAACAGCTGTTCTTCGTCAAGAGCTCATTAGTGGAGTTTCTCTCCTTCTTAATGTGTTTGGTACCATCAGTTGTGATGGTCCAGTTGGTCCACAGTCAGTGATCCTGTTCCACTACGGTCCTACTCCACATTATGGCAAGAACCACTTAACTAAAGTAAAATAGAAACAACAGTCCATCATTACCTGATTACAAAATATATTCTGGTTTGTGTACTGCATGCTTCATAGTTTTGTTTGTTTTCAATATTAATCTACAGTGTAAAAACTAATAGAAACAAAGAAAACACATTGAATGAGACAGTGTGTCTAAGTTTTGACTGGTAGTGTATTTCTATACTTAAGGATTGGAGGTTCTTCATTACCCCATTTCTTCTTTCCCTGCATTCGGTTCAGTTCACTATTTGAATACCAAGGCGACCAATTGGACCAAGGCAATGCTTCTGCATTTAAACTCAGTCACATCTCAAAGTCCCCTACGTTCTCACTTCAGATATGTTCTCAATTGCAATGAAAAATGAAAAAAATCATAGAATAAATGGCCATTGAACTCTGAGAAGGACCTTGAACACTGATCCAGGCTTCCATTTAAACGGAAACATTTAAATGGAAAATAAAGATGTCTCACTTACGGCTTACAAATCTCCAGCAAGCCAAAATAGAAGAACGACCGGCAATGCCAAATTTTATGATGTACTTGTGGTACTTTGTACTACATTGGTCCAATCCTAATTTCTCTGTCTCTCTAAAACCAGTCGAAGAAAATAGTCCACAACCACACACTCTGAAATACCACTGAAAAAAGGCCAAATTATATTTAGGCCTTGTAATGTCATGCTTGCTGGGAATATTCAATACTGTAATGAAATATGAGCGTTCAGATTTCAAATGGCATAACCACTCATCATTATTTCCTAATTTTTCCACTTCTTTCTGCCAATTTACCTTTTTCATTTCTGCAGTGGAAGAAAAACAAGCTCATAATTCAAATAATCTGTAGAGTGACAGAGGTTTACACGCTTTTGATGATTTACATGCTGAATATGGGTCTACCCAATTCCTTTTCTTATACCTACAGCCAAGATCAATGTGGGGAAAAAACATGAATAACTACATGTGTCTAAAAACACTGAATGTAAACAAATACATTTCAAATTCATGGCTAATGCCTAGAAGATGCCACTCCATGAAGATTATTACATCCCTCAACTGTGATTTAAGTCCACTTTGCACCTTAGGGTCATTTAACTCCACTGGCTGGACTTCCACAGAAGGTAACTAAACCACTTCAACTGATTCAGAATGCAGCTGCAAGGTTAGTCTTCAACATTTCTAAGTTCACCCACACCACACCTTTACTAAGGAACCTTCTCTGGCTCCCTGTGGCTGCTCGCATTAAGTCGTTAACACTTTCAAGGCCAAGAATGGACTCCCAAACATAACAGCACTGATCAAACAACATGTCACTTCCTGTTCTTTCAGCATCTTGAGCCTCCATTGCTCAAGCGAAGAGGGAGACATGCATCAATACTCTTCTCAGTCTTGGTACTCCAGTGGTGGAACAAACTCCCTCGTTCAATCAGATCTGTGGAGTCCCTCGCTGTCTTCAAGCGTCGCCTGAAGACCCACCTCTTCAAGGAGCATCTTGGCGACTAACTATGTCTCTTATTCTGTTTGCTTATATGTTTAAGTTAAAAAAAAACTTATCTCCTTATCTTAACTTGTCTTAACTGACTTTTCTATGACTTGTGTTGTTTAGGTATTGTTTTGCAGGTGTTGTTTAGGTGCCCCGAACATGCGGTGCCTTGGTTGAATAGTGGACATGGATTTAAGCTGCTTTACGGGATTTAGAAACAGATGTGGATTTGCGCACTGATGTACATCGCTCTGGATAAGAGCGTCAGCTAAATGCAGTAAAAGGAAATGTAAATGTAAATGTATGCAGATGTACTGGGATTGCCTCAATGTGGTTTAATTCTGGGATCAAAAATCCCTTACTCTTTGCCATGCTCAAGGTTAGGGTCATGTTTACTCCTAATTTGTGCCTACTCAATGATAACTCCCCTTTAAATTTGTCTCTGCAACTGACAGCAATGGGTCAACTCTTTCCTAGAAATGGTTTTGAGGGTCTGTAGTTTGTATGCATGCTTGTCTGGCTTTTGGTTTGATTTTAGTTTCAGGGGAGAGAAATCTGGGGTGGAGGATATATGGGGTCTCCACTGGATGGGTTGGGAGGAAACATGTGTAATCTCTTTTGTATGCACCTCATTTTTGTGCCTTGGTGTGAATGGCTTTAATATATTTTCTCCTCAAAAGAAATGTAGCTTTAAAAATGCACCTTTTGCAATAAAAATGACACTTTGGGGTTCAATTCATACTTTAAAGTCATGGCAGAGCACACATACATACATGTTTTTGCTCCCTGTGGCTTTTGTTTACCACCTTTGATTATGTATGGTCTTTGACCCCTGTGCACTTCCCTATCTGAGCAATGTTTTGGTGGATTTTGAGTCATTGATTGAAGCCGGCCTGCATGCGCCGAGGGGGTCTGTCTGAAAGCTGGAAGCTTTGCATGTCTAACTGTGGACGCTTGGAAAGTGTGTGTGTGTGTGTGTGTGTGTGAGAGTGGGTAAACACTGCTGATCAAGTCCATTAAGCTGACAGAGAGGTAATTTAGAACTGCTTACAGCTGTACATCTCAATAAAGCTTGGCAAGACTCAGTGGCACTGTGAGGGGATCTCCTCAATACACATTCAGATCGCATTCTAAGCCACTACAGCCTCTTTTCCTCACATTCAGACCCCTAAATAACCCTTTAGTACAGTTTTGCCTGATTATTGTAAGTAATAGAAATGTATTTGCACACAAGATTGCAGCATCTAAGGCCTATATTTACTCTCTAAAAGATTGGAATCATTTGCAAAGGTGGAAAGTAATACATTACATCTGCTCTCATTTCACTATTTAAATGCAGTTTCTCTGAAACATCACATTCTAATAAAGTACTTTTGCTTCTCTAGTTTTTTTTTGTTAAGAGTAAACTATATAGAGTGAAAAAAAATTTAGCTTGTAAACCAATCAGAAGAAAGCCAGGTTGAACTTCCCAGTGTCTGGACGTGTTCCGATATGTCAGATTTACGGCATTTATCAGACGCCTTTATCCAAAGCGACTTCCATTCCCTAACTACAGGGGGCAGTCTCTCCCTGGAGCAACTTAGGGTTAAGGTCTTGCTCAGGGACCCAGTGGTGGTATGCTGAAGGTAGGATTCGAACCCATGACCTCTTGGTCTGGAGGCAAGTCTTCTACACACTGAGCTACCTCCATCTGAAGAGAGGCAGAATATATTGTTACAGCACTCACAAGTAACTGCCAAATGTGTCCCGTGAAACTTGTGATAATGCTTTTTACAATGTCCATTCTTATGAAGCACATGGCAGACATCTGTATCCAGAGGGACTTTAGTTAGTTACAGGGACAGCACCTCTGGAGCAACTGAGGGTTAAGTGTCTTGCTCAAGGACACAATGGTAGAAAGTAGGTTTCAACTTTGATTTCATCGGCTTCACAAGCGTTTTACTCACTAGGCCATTAACACCCACAATATGTTCAATTACCTGTCTGGTTACCTCATTTAAAAAGTATTTTACTTACTTTGTTTATGCAGAATAAAATGTATACAATTAAACAGCTTTTCAATACACATAATAATATGTTCTATAACTTATTTACGTGAGTAAATAAATTAAAACAAGACATTCTTAATGTATTATTTGATATTTTAAAAATTTGAATTAAATGATTCCAGTGTTATTAAATAATAGATGATGCTTGTTGTCATTATCCATTGAGCATTTCTGTCAAGGTTTGTGCAACCCATTTGAAATGTAGGATATTCTGGCCACTGGTTTTATTATCATGTAATTCTTAATGCTATTGATTAAGACTCATCTAAAGCTCTCAGTTTCTACTTCTTTTGGCAAGAAAACATAACACGTTTTATTCGTTGTCCCACGCAATCGGTGCATTTGAATTTCCTTTAGTGCATTTATCTCTGCAAAAATTGTGCATTTACAGAGCAAATCCTGCTGTAAACTTTTGTAAGATAAGGTGCAGTAATCTACTATATTATTGTGGTTTATGTCAGAAATACTTTATTATGAATACACGTCTTCAAATAAAACTAAAGCAATATCCATGGTTCAGTTACCCCAAAAGCATCTTAGTGTTAAGATCGTCTTAAGTGGAGGAGAGCGTTCAGTGTAACACATTTTTTGTGCAAACATCCTATTTGGAAAACCTTGTATGTTGTATATATGCATTATTGCAGTGAATTGTATCAGAACATCGAAAAGTCGGTATATATCCATAGTATATGCAATATTTTATCATATTAAATCATAAAATTCAGTTGAATTTTTGAGCTACAGATGCTGTGAGCAGTATTGGCAAAAGGAAGAGTTCAGTTCACTGGATTGAGGGGTGTGTGTGTGTGTGTGTGTAGGGTTATAGATACACTAGATAGCCTGTACTCTGCAGGGGTTGAGTGAGCCTCTACAGAAGAGATAGAGGGGCAGATTAAGGTGAGAGTTTTCTCGTAATCTAGTCCCTACTGCGCTTCACAGCCGTAGCCATGGGAACCACTGCAACCATGGGGACGAAACTTCCTCTCAAATCACCTCAAAACGTGTCCGTGCTTGTTCCTATCAAACTCTTCTTTTCTCTCCCTTCATTCAATCACTCTGTCAATAGTAGCTCTCTCTCTCTCTCTCTCTCTCTCTCTCTCCTCCCTCCCCCGGCCTTCTTTCACCATGCTAATTGCCTCCTGTTGATGAGACAAGAAAATACCGTATGCTTTACCAGTTAATTTTGGAACCTCATATACCAGCGTCGGTGTGGCATAGAGATTCATTTTGCTGTAAACGATGAAATCTGCTGGAACAAAACGTGGGAAAAAAAACGTCAATGTGTCTAAAAACTCAACCAATACATTTCAAAAAGAATATACCTGACACCTAGAAGATGCCACTCCATGAAGATTTTTATATCTCCCAACTGTGAATTAAGTCCTGTGAAGAAAATACCATATGCTTCAGAATGTGAGAGTTTTTTCTGCCATTGACTTTTTCCCCACTTTCCCTTTCACAAGTGTTTGCTTTCGATTGTTTAAGTCTTTTTTTAACACGGAAGACAAAATCGGTCGTCCTTGAATGACTGTGTGTGTATGTGTGTGTGTGTATCTGCAAGTCAGTGTGCTTTGTGAACAAAAATGTTCAGGCTTAGTTGGAAAAAAACAGGAAAGATACTGCTAACAAAAAGTACTTTATGGAACAAGTTTTGTGTTCTATTAATGTAAAACACTTTCTTTTTTGATTTTGTTTAAGATCTAGGTTCTAGTTCCAGCCACGACTATTAGAGCAAACAAGGTAAAAAAATAAAGAAAAAGACACCTGTTGTTACTTTGGTGTAGCGCTAAGCTAACAGCATTGCACTTTTTTGAACGCAGACATCTCTCATAACATTTCTGTCATTATTTCTCACATAATTAATTCTAAAAACATTCTTTGTTGATTCCACCCTCACTTCTTAATCAAGTTGATGTATAGTCTGACAAGTCATACAGGGTTAGAGCCTGTAAATACATTGTAAATTCCAATTCACTGGAATTGAAACTGGACTTAGATCTGCATGCAGTTGATAGAAAAAGGAATATATTTTCAGTCTTGCCTGCAAGATATTTAGTTATGCCAAATTTCAAGATGTAATGATTATTCAGCGCAACTAAAAGCAAATATATCTTAATAAAATACATGGAATAACTGATACATTACATTTATCTATTGGTAACATTTTTTAAGTCAAAATGATAGTCATATTCTGGCATGAGGAGGGTATTCAAATTTTATCAATGTACAAGGGTCAGTTTTATGCTGCTCACTCATCATTCAATAATTTTAAATTCACCCTTTGCTGAAATTCCACATTCTGAAGCTGCACTTCCATTTCAGTTCGGTTTCCTGTAGTTGTTGTTCAATTCCAATTTCAAATCCAATTTCAATTTCTGAAATAATTGAGTTCAGTCCCCATTGACCCCAGATTTGGAGTTCAGGCTTCAGTCCAGCTGCTGAAGTTTTAACCAATGAGGGATTTTGATTAGCTGAAATGATGTAGATAACATTTAGAAAAAACAAAGTCTGACTGGATCATTTTCTGTTGGGTGTTTTGAGAATGTAACTCTATTGTTTATAAGCTTAATGATGAAATCAACTAAACAAAAATTGCTGACATGTATTTTATTTCAGGGACATCAAAATGACCAAGAAGGTTTTCCTCTGCAATTAAAATACAAGCCTAATGTGGCAAAATTGACTCATACGCTTCCTTGTTTTCTATGTTTATTAATGTTTGGTTGTACTGACATTGAAACTGTATACATAATTGACAGCAGTATATAATTTAGTTAGCTGTCTAGCTAACAAATGAATAAATACATATGCCTTAACACTTCCCTTTAAATAAAGCTTAGAGCTATCCTTGTTTTTAAACAGTCTTTTTGTGTTATAATATGACTAGAGGCTTCCAAACCCATCCCATGATTGGCCTGAGGGTCACATGATCTCAAACCCAACCAATCCAATATGAGGGATGACATAATTAAGCCTCCTACACCTCACTCTTACCCAGCAATTTAATGCTAGTTAAACGGGAAAAGGTTAAGTGTGCACACGAGCCAGAGCCGAAATCTCAGTGAAGATAGCATGCCAATTTACCCGCATGAGACCGAGCACAGTACCTGGGAAAATTAGCAGAAAGGCTCATGTGTGAAATGAAGCTGTTACATTAAACAGGAAATTCAATGAGCTGAACATTTCTGCTGGGCTTTTGTGTGTGTTGTATGTCATTTCAGAGAAAAGCAACAAAACAGTAACCTAAACTGATGCTGGTATAAAATCAGCGCCACAATGTATTTTGTACATGAATATAAATATAATCATAAATGGAGGAGCCGTTTGCCTTTCATGCTGAGGATGTCACGTCCTGTTCATGGGGATTTTCATGGCATATTTCATGATGCCTTTACAAATTGAACAGTTCTGATAGCAGCTCTGATGAGCTGGTGGGTGGGTGTTTTATTTTATTTTATTTTTATCTTTATACTTCTATATATTTATGTAAAGTTGGGGGAACACAAGCCTAAGAATTTCATTACTGTAATGATTCTACATTGTTATCTGTATATGACAATAAAACTTGAAACTTGAAAATATACACTACCGGTCAAAAGTTTTAGAACACCCCATGTTTTCTGTTTGTTTGTATTGAAATTCAAGTGGTTCAGTGT
>JBBPCW010000154.1:8695296-8709976 GCA_037974425.1 Phenacogrammus interruptus
ACACACACACACACACACACACACACACACACACACACACACACACACACACACACACACACACACACACGCAAACACACACATATTCACATGCCCACAAACAAAGTATGCAAATACACAGATAGAGAAATGGATTAGTATGTTTCTACCATTGTGTCATGATGAAGCTGCCTGCATTTGTGTGTGTGTGTGTGTGTGTGTGTGTGTGTGTGTCTTTGTACTTTATGAGAATAATCAGGAGCATTTTCCTTATATTAATACTGCGAAGGCTGCCTTTTGTATTTGTCTTATCCGTTCATCTTCTTCTTTGCTGCGAGACAAAAACGACGAGTAATTTGCCCCACTTCTGAACTCATACAACTACAGTGGGAAAGTTTAATATGCATTAAAGATTAAAATTAATAACATTAATTCCTCTTATTCATCCTGCTTGGACTAAGAAGATTGAATTCCACGCATTCGTTCGCTGGTGGAGGTTTGATGTCTTTGTCCTTCTCCTCTTAATTAAACCTGTCTGAAACATGAAAGCCTTCATTTCTCCTCCTGCCACACACTTCTTACAGAACGAATGAAACAAATGAAAAGGGAAGGGAGGTGGGCTTTATTGTTGATTTCCTCACACACACTGAGGATGGGCTTGTCTGTTGACCGCTTATTTAAATGCTTCAGGCTTTTAGCATGTGCGCTACAAGCAGATAACGACTCAGTATTATCAGTCTAATCACTTTCTGGACCGCTTTGGGATTCAGAAACAATTATTCCAAGCAAACACACACACACACACACACACACACACACACACATGCACACGCACACATGCGCACTCACACACACTATTAAAAGAAATGTGTACATGACAACATTCTGTCTCAGGTAATTACAGTAATCCCTCACCTTTCATGGGGGTTACGTTCCATAAGCACCTGCGTATAGTGAAAAACCGTGTTGTTGTGTTTTGGTAAAGAAATGCCTAAAAATGCCAATTTTTATAGTGTAAACCCCAAATATGCTCCCAGAATACTTGAATTTCATTTAAAACTCAGTTTAATGCATTATCCTTAAAGAAAATGTAAAGGCAAATAAATAATCAGAATCAGAAAACCATTAGCATTAACGGTTAGCATTAACAGTTAAAATGTGTACTGTATATCTGACTGTAGTACACCCACTTTTACACATAGGCTTACACTCACACACAGTACATTTCTAAAGGCTTTAGAAACAGATGAAAGACACATTCCTTTTTTAAACTAAAGCTGTAAAATACTGTAAAATAACGAATAAACATTAATAAACCAATGTGATATTTTCTTATATGGCATATGTTTCTGGTACTCTAAATATGTGAGGACTTACAGACACACACACGAACAGACATTTTATTTTATTTTGAACAATGTTGGTATAATGTGTCATAACAATCTGGGGACAAATTTTATGAACACTTGGAATGCAGCCATAATGCATATTGATACTTTATAAATCCTTTCCAGCTAAATCAAACAACATCACAATACATACAGCACCCCCTCACAATTATTGGCACACCTTATAAAGATGTGTAAAGAGTCATTTTGTGCATTTATTGTGTATAATATAACTCAGTCTTTAATTTGAGTACATTTATTCAATGGGGAAAAATCCCACATTAAAAAAAGATATTTTTTAAATGAATCATGTCTGCCACAATTATTAACACACTTGCTATTAACACTTCGTACAAATCCCTTTTTGCCAATAGGACAGCAGTTAACCTTCTCCTATAACAAGTTGAAGAATACAGAGAGAGGGATCTTTGAACATTCCTCTCCAGAGACCAGATTCCTGGGTCCTCTCTTATGCACTCTCCTCTTCAGCTCACCACCAGGTTTTCTATGGGATTTAGGTCTGGAGACTGAGATGGCTATGGAATAAAGCAGATTTTATGTCTGTTGAAACATTTCTGTGTGGATTTGGCTATTGGTTTTGGATCATTATCCTGCTGAAAGACCCAGTGATTACCCTTTTCTGGCAGAGGCCACCAGATTTTTATTTTAAATGTCCTGGTATTTCATGATGCCATGCACTCTAACAAGGATCCCAGGGGCACTGGAAGATTTTTTTCCCAGACCAGCCTGCACCAGACCAGCTCAATCCTAGTTTGACCTGACTCTCAACTGTTTAGCAAACTCGTTTATATTTGTGTTTATAGAACCAAAATACATTTTCCTGGCATACCTTTCAGACAACCTGTTGTCATGCAGATAGCATCTAATGGCTGTCATGGAGATTTGGTGACCCCAAGATGTCACTCTTTGCTGTAGATCTCTAACAGTGAGCTTTGGATAATTGCTATTGTCCTCACTGTGCATGGTGGCAAGATAAACTTGGGACCTCATCCAGCCTTGTTTATCATAGTTCAAGTTGTTTTAAACCTTTAAAATAATTTTAACTGTGAATATGGGCAAGTGTAGGTTTCCTGTCTTATGAAGATCACCCACACATCTGCTTTACCTGAATGCCATGTTCTTATTTTTTAATGAAGGATTTAAAAAAAAAAAATTACTTGTGTTAAATGTTAGATTTTTTCCGTGTGAGAATATACTAGTTATAGGGGTGCCAGTAATCGTGGATTGCTGTAATTGCTTAAGGCTCAGAAGTTAGGGCATCAGAAAGTTCGATTCCAAAGACCGCTAGACACTGCTGAGGTACCCCGAGCAAGGTACTGTCCCCACGCACTGCTCCCCGGGCGCTGTGTTCCTGGCTGCCCCGTGCTTCACTTGGTGAATGGGTTAAATGCAGAGGATGAATTTCGTGCTGTTCACACTGTGTGCTGGGGTGTGTTCACGTATGATAGAATGGTCAATTTCACTTTAAATAAATATATAATATAGAAAAAGTAAATGTACATCAGGAAAACTTTACAATAACATAATTTCATATAATCAGTGAAGAAACACACAAACTGCCTTTCAACTGTGCAAATGAATTTGCAGAATTTGTTCTGGTCTACAAATGCAAATTTTGAGACATTTAGCAGAGGCTTTTATCCAAAGCAACTCCAGTTTTCTAAGTACAGGAGAGGATTTCCCTGGAGCTACTTGCTGTTAAGGGTCTTGCTCAGGAACCCAGTGGTGGTTTGCTGAAGTATCCTACCCACTAGGACACCACCACCTCGATCACGTCACCATTCTCCATTTTTCCTAACCATTTTAACAATCATTCTTTCAATTTCATGAAAGCTTGAAATAATAACAATCACACTAAAAAATTATTAGAGGAATGTCACAATGTCATCTGGCATGTGAAGACAAAAATGCACTTACACAAGTAATTCTCTGTGAGATGTATTCAGAAAGGTGGGAAAACAAGAACAAAGAGATGCTTTGTTGGCACTGGCTCAATAATACAATTTCTAAAGACAAAGCAAAGTCCAACTAAATTTGCAATGGCACATACAGGAAGGTTCTGTGACTGGAAATGTCGCTTGGTGAGTTGCTGCACGGCCACATACTTGATCCTCTAGCTAAGGCTTAAATGAGTGCCAGACATGGCACTTTGCAAATCAGGGCTGAAAAAAAGAGCTGTGTCACAAACATCCACACAAAACACAAGCGTCGGCCACATCTAAACACGATGGAGAATGGACAAATGCGTCGGGTTGATTTTGGCTTTTAAAAACAGGAAATGGAAGGTAAGCACAGGTGGGGCTCGTCGGGGTAGAGGGAGAAGCAATAACGGATGTGATGGCAGGGGGTTGGGGAGAGTGAGAGCCCAGGCTCAGTACTGCAGTGGCCAGGAAGGCCAGAGATGTGGCATAGGAGGTGTAGCAATGAAAAAGACGAAGAAGAAGAAGAAGAAGAAGAAGAAGAAGAAGAAGAAGAAGAAGAAGAAGAAGAAGATTAACTACAGGGGATCCACAGATGCAGAGGCGCATCTTGTCAGCAGGCAGGGAAGGCAGCTGCTTGGGGCCCCCAAGTGGCCCCCAAGCCCCAAGCCACTAGATGGCGAACCAGAGCTGACACTTTAAACTACGGTAGCGTTTTGAACGTTCATTCCTTTGAACTTTATCAGAGAATTTATTGTCAACTTAATGTCAGATTATTTATTAAAATTATGACAAAAACTGGTTAGAGGTGGGGCCCCAGTGAATTTTTGCTTGGGGCCCCAACAGACCCTAGGATTGCCTCTGCACAGATGCCTAACACTGCTTCTGTTCTGTTCATCCCAAAGGTGTTGGATGGGGTTGAGGTCAGGTCAAGTTCTTCCACACCAAACTCATCCAACCATGTCTTTATAGAGCTTGCTTTGTGCACTGGGACACAGTCATGCTGTAATAGAAAAGGTTCTTCCCCAAACTGTGTCCACAAAGTTGGAAGCATGGCGTTGATCAAAATGTCTTGGTCTGCTGAAGCATTAAAATTACCCTTCATTGGAAGTAAGGGGTCTGGCCCAAACCCTGAATAACAGGTGTGTCCCAATACATTTGTCCACATAGTGTACCATTTGGCTCAACGTCAGTTTCATCTAGGATCCTTCCACTGAACACTCCGAGATTTTCTGCCTCTATTGCTGTCAAAGTTTTGCTTATCTTGGTCAGCTGGAGAATGCCTTCAGGAAGTCTGTAATAGCCTTGGTGAACTCTCACACTGTGCCTGAAAAAGTCAGACAGCTCATCCAATTCTGTGTTATTGAGGTTCCAAACATTTGACAGCATGGCTGTGTGTTTACAGAGCTTTGCTGATGAAAGTGCTTTTGAATTCTTTAGATCAACTTAGGTGTGATAGTGCTGCAGGGCGAGCAAACATGTAAATGCTTCTGGATGGAATTACATATTCTCCTCTTTTTTTCTTTAAGAAGCTCCATATTTTTTCTGCCTTGTAGGTGTTAAAAAGAACTGTAACCTTTCATCCTGACTTTCCACACATCTCAATTCGAGTAAAACGACGGCAGAGTTTCTTTTCAAGCTCGGAAAGTGCAAGAGTAATGTCTTCATGCAAATCGTCTGTGTTTCTGCTGGCAAATGATGTTAAGGGCATTTTTGAGACCCCATCCTCTTCTCTGTGACTCAAGAGGATAGTCTGAGCCAGAGTAACCTTTGTAAGAAGTGTCCAGTTCTCTGCCGTCTCTGGAAGCATCTGCCGATAGTTTCTGAAATGACTTTACTTACGGTCAAGATAAATGTGCAGCATTTTCACATCATCAGTAAAAGGAAGAACAAGTAGAGCATTCCACTTAACCTCTCTTTATGTCTGGAATCAGTTTATTCCATCTCGCTGCGTACATGTCTGAAAAGTTGCGTGCCTTTTCAGGGGGTTTACCATCACTTGAAACGAGATGAAAGAAACAGTCTTCTGTAAGTTATAACTCAGATACAATGAATGAAACTGTCATTGAATTATACACCTTTCTTCATCATAACCACTGGCTCTGATGACATTTATGGATTTTGAAGGGTCAACAACACAAAGGAGTGACTTCCCTCCCTGCTATCAACGATCTTCTCTCACTTTCTGTCGAATATAATTATGTTTGCCAGTATCTGAGTCTAGTCAGTTGTAAAAGTACTCTTCTAATCTTTGGATGTAAAGTGAGGTAAAGTCTGTTTTAATGGCAGGTATTGCCTTATCAGGGCTCATGTTACTGCAAAGTTTCCAGTGACCATGAGGTGCAGGTCCCATACACAGCTAAGTATTTGGACAATGATTCAATTTTTGTAGTTTTCTTTCTGTATATCACCACAGTGGGTTTGAAATTAGCTAGAGACTTTTAACTTTAAGTGTTAACAAAAGCACAGCATTAAGCTTTCAGAACTCATAGCCATTCTCACAGACTCACACAATTTTCAGATGCTCAAAAGAAATAACATGTGATTGACCAGCAGTTTGATGGCCAGGTATGGCCCATTCTCTCAAAGTGTTCTGACACTTTAAGCAGATTAAAATCCTTAAGTTGATTGAAACTGAATTTGCATGTGGTAGATGTTTATTGGAACTCATCAGTTACTCAAGACAAAATGAGAGGAAGAAAAACTAATAAACAAACAGCAGCTGAAGGTGGCAGCAATAAAAGTCTGACAAAGCATCCCAAGGGCAGGAACTCTGCATTTGGTGATGCTCATGGTTTCCAGACTTCAGGCAAAGGACTGCAAATGACTTTCATCAAGTATTAAAACAATAAAGGTATCATTTATATTACCTTATCCAATTACTTTAGAGCCTCTGAAAATGTAAGTGCTTTGTAAAAAACGGTTGTCATTTCTGAAAGTGTAATGCAATTCCTTTGTTAAAGCCCTTTAATTAAAGATGAAAGTTTATACTTCAATCACATCTAATTCCAAATTGACTGCGGTGGTATACAGAGAGAAAATGACAAAAACTGCATCAGTGTCCAAGTGTACCAAACTGTAAGCATTTTGTTAAAGAATCTTGTTCTTTCCTGGCTTTTCCCTCTGATTTGATGCCAGAGAAAAGTCAGTATTCTGGCTGCTTCTAACAAGGTGCAAGATCACATTTTTCACACTACAGACCCTCAACTTTCTCTGCAAACTTCCCTTTTGTTCCTGAGGTGATCAAGTAAGTTCATTTTCATTTGAAGGTTATGGAAAACACAAAGCATTCGCCACTTCAGACTTATTGCGAGTAACTCGGAATGTCTTGCCATTTTTACAGTGTTTTTTTCTGCAAAACAAATATTAGTGAATTTTGTCAGATACTCTGGCTTTACTAGCTTTGAAATTCCTTTGACCAAAATTAAGCTTGACCTGTCAGGTCCAACTTCAGATTCATTGTCATCTACAGCACAGGAATGAAGAGTGCAAGGGCTGAGTAAAGGACATCTTTTCATCCTTGCCTTGGCTTTCCTTTCTGACACTGAAATCATGTGACTGCAGGCACTTTCATCTAAGCTACTTTCTGAAGGCCCAGGGACATCTTCACTGCCTTTCACATTCCTGATGTAACGAACATCATGGCTGCTTACCTCATCAAGGACAATATGGCTTACCTTACTTTAAAGGCCACTGCAGACACCAGTTATTTTATATTCTTAAAAGAAAAAAATGTGACTTCTTTCATACCTTGTGACTATTTCATACTTTCACTATTATTCCCAAAAATAAATTAAAGCCAGGATGAAAGCATAAATGAAACCCACATTTTCTCAAAACAAAAACACGTTTACGGTATTTAGCAGGCGCTCTTATCCAGAGCGACGTACATCAGTGCTTAAGTAGTCCACAACTGTTCTTAAACCTGTTAAGCTATACTTAAATCAACAACAGCTATTTAACCAAGTTACTGCTGGAGTTACACACCATAACAAACCCTGTCAGAGAGAAAAAGCAAGTCAGAGATTAATACACCAGTAAAAACAGTAAAACAGTTAAGAGGGTGAGTGTCTGAGGGATTTGTTAAATATATAGGAAAAGATGTATAAGAGATGCATGGGAGGACTGGCTAGTCGCCAATATGCTCCTTAAAGATAATCTGATTATAATAATAACAACAACAGCAATAATAATGGTGTTCTTTGCCTTTGCTCTGCTTGTGAACTTTTTAGACTGGATTATTCATCACTGTCTACTATCCTGTTTTATTTCCCCTAGCTGGCCTCCATGTCCCTCCATTATTGGTGCTGCATAACCTCATCTCGGGTTTTGCGAGCTCTCTACCGGCTCATCCTGCATCTCTAAAAAAGATTGGTGAGTCCACTTTCTTGTTTGTCTGGTCGGTTCGCTTTCCTTCCTGAAATTTACTGGTAGGTGTGAAATTGGCAGGTTTCTGACCAATGCAGTGTAGTTAGGTGATTCAGCCATTTTGTTTTTAGTTGGTGTTCTGGTAGCTTTTAATGCAAAGCTGTCTGGCAACCTGTTCATGGAATAATTAGAGTGATGTCTGGCAAGTTATTACTATATCCATGAGATTCAAATATACACTGTCACAACTACAAGCCTGGAACAGCTGCATCCGCTTGCATTCATAGCCCATTGCCCTTGTTACATTCACTGTGCTCCAGATCTCATCGATTCCCACCTTTTATCTGGCCTACCAGGCCTGAACTACAATACCCACCTTCAACTGCATCTTAACGAAGAATAAACTTTAAACTTTTATCATTTGAAAAGATTAAGCATGAACACACACTATGCTTACTCTTAATCTGGTCATCTGGCTCCTCTAGGCATAAGTATGGTTCTTATTAGAACTCACCCACTAACTGGTAAAGCCCTCTTGCTCAGGGATTTGATTACAGACAAAAATGTAGATATGCTCCTACTGACTCAAACATGGCAAGCCAATAATGACTTCATGGAGATGAATATATGCTCACTCCTTTGGGTTGTAGCTATATGTTTAAACCTCGTAAAACAGACAGAGGTGGTGACCTGGCTCTGGTCATCTGAGATAGTATTTTCAGTAAAACAGTGCTTGCAATGCTAATCTACTGACCACCCACCAAGACATCTCTGGCTTCATTTTTCTCAGATCCCAGTGGGATACTCAGTTTTGTCTGTGCTTTGTCTGACACTTATTTTGCTTAGTGATTTTAACATCCATGTAGATGGTGTCTCTCCACTGAGTGTTCTAATCTTAACAACGTTACTGGTTCTCCTATTGGCGCTTCTCCTATTGGCACTTCTCCTATTGGAATCTCTTCATTGATTTTTGATTTAGTAGTCAAGTGGTCACATAGGTTTTATTGTCATTTCTGTCATACACACACAGCACACAGTAAAACGAAACAACTTGCCTCCAGGATCATAGTGCAACACAAGAGCAGAACAGAACTGAACTCAAGTGCACACAGGACAAAGACCTCTCTATAAACCATGCATTTCTGTCTACATTTCCCAGATAATTAATTGATCATTTGCCACTGGCATTGCTCCTGTTGACCTAACAACTGCATCTTTCCCTGTCCTTAAAACAGTTCCTTGGATCCCAGTCATCGCAATTTGAATTTACCATTTATTTCTAAGATTCTAGAAAAGGTTGTGGCTACTTGGCTGCAAACCAGTTAGAGGTTAACAATTTCTATGAGCCACAACAGGTTTCTCTCCACTAAGCTACTAGCGACCTTCTACTGAATGCTGACACGAGTTCCCTTTCTATTTTCATTCTCCTGCCTTTGACAGTGTTAACATTATCTTCTTTTTTCCTGACTCTCTGCTATTATGTCCAGTCATAACAACAGATACCCATCTTGCTCCTGTAAACAAGGGATCTGTCATTGGTCCCTTTGCCCTTAATAATATATATGTCAGACATCATGGGCTCAGTTTCCACTGTTCCACTGTTACATTGATAACACTCAGGCCTACTTTACCACCCCCACTACATACAACTCACTCCATTCTCTTGCAGAGTGTTTTAAAAGTATGGCTGACATCGAGCTTCCTTAACCCACAGGACACAAAAAATGGCCAATTGTAGAGAACAACAAATGGTAAAATGACAAAACAACAACTTTATGGAAATTCCCCCACTTGGTGTTGATACTTCGGGTGCCAGATGTCATGCTGAGCTTTGTTTGGTGTTCCTGTGTTGTGCAGAACCAAAGTTATTGTAATTGTAATATATGTGAAAACCCACCCCTAGTGGGGTTTTAAAAAATAATGGCACATGCAAATTGCAATAAAGAACAAAAAATGCCCAAATATATTTTGTTTTAGAAACATAGGAACAAATGATACAACAAAAAAACACAGGATCTTTGAACCTTGGAGTACTTATAGGAAGATTTCCTCTATAGGTGGGTGGGGATTACCCGCAGAGGTCCCCAGAGAGAGACAGAGCTCCAGGTGCCCTGAGCACGAGTGCAACAAACTAGTTTAGACTAGTATAGTAGGCCATTTGTATTTATTACATGAAATCAGATTTTTCCAACACTCTCTGCGTTCTAAGGGTTAAACTGACTGCAGATAAAGCAAGAAATCCGAACTGACACCAAGGGTTTCACTTCTAAACTTTCAGGTTTCAGTTTAAATATAGATAGTGATCATTTCCTGTTTTTCTGTTTGCAATCTAGATGTTCTATTTGACCCTTAACTGACTTTTGTCTCTCACATTAGCTCTATAGTGTTAAATGCATTTTATTTTTCACCTTGAAGAGCACAGAAACATTTATGCATGCTTTTATAACTTCCAGTCTTGACTACTGCAATGCTCTCTTTTCAACCTCCCATCAATAAACATTGCCAGGCTTTAGTATGTACAAACTCTACCGATCAACTTCTCACTTGTACTAAAAGGTGAATGATCTCCCTCAGTCTCTGTAAACTTCGCTTGCTACCCATTTCATACCACATTCAGTACAAGCTGCTTCTTATGACTTTGAAAATGCTGCCTGGTTCTGACCCTCCCTGTGTCACTGAATTATTCCACCCTTACACTCCTGCTCGCTCACTATGTTCTTCTGGAACCAGCTTGCTCAGAGTTCCCAAATTTCGATTATCTTCAGTGGGGGGGTAGAACACTAATGTCATGACCCTCAAACTATTGAATTTCCTCTCTCAGAATCTCTGTAATACATCCCCTCGCTCTCTCTCTCTCTCTCTCTCTCTCTCTCTCTCTCTCTCTCTCTCTCTTATTTCAAAATTCACTTAAAAATGTATCTTTTCTGTCTGTGCTCTGCCTGTTCTCCCAACTCTTGATCCTGTCATTCACTTTGTATTTCTCATTTATCTAACTACTGTTTTTCTGCTTTGTGTTTTTGTTTTATGGTTTATATACCTGTAAAGTGACTACAAGTTTAAGAAATAAAAATGTATTCTTATCATTATTATTATGTTAAAAATAGGCAGTGTTGCTAGTGAGGGTTACAAAACTGAAGAAAAAGACATAGGGTGAACAGAGAACGTGCTTTATAAAATATTGCACACCAGCTTTAGAGACTAGCTTCACTGGTATGAAGAACATATGTTGGCTACATAAGCAATGATGTATGTCGCTCTGGATAAGAGCGTCTGCTAAATGCCGTAAACGTAAATGTAGAGAATCAGCTTGGGGCAGCCTTGAGGTGGGTGGGGCGAGCTGAGCATATTCTGAATGAAAGGAGTTCAAGAGGTTATCAAATGCACAACATGGTTGAGATGTAACATCTCACAGATGTCATGGCAGCACCCTATTACTCCAGCCAATTACTTTCTTCCACTTCATGTTTTGTTACCTAAAATGAACCATCACTAAACAAAAATTTAAGGAAACCCTCGAATGGTCTAGTGGTTGGAGCGTTCGCCCTGTGATCAGAAAGTCGTGAGTTTGAATCCCAAGAGTGCTAGTAGTGCAACTGAGGTACCTTTAGGCAAGTTAGTGTCTCCACACAGTGCTCCCCGGGTGCTGTGTTCCTGGCTGCTTGCTGTTTCTCTACTTCCATTCCTCTCCCAGTTGAACAACCACAGCCACAGCTGCAGTGAGAAAGACTCTAGTCAAAGTTAACCCACGCAAAGCTCCTGGTCCTGACAACATACCAGGATGGAAGCTCAAGAAGTGTGCAGACCAGCTGGCCAATGGCATCACTGATGTGTTTGACATGTCTCTGAGACCAGCTGTTGTTCCTGCATGTTTAAAGAAATCATCTATGACCTGCCTGAATGACCTGTAGCCTGTTCTGTAGCCTTCACACCTGTCATGACGAAGTGCTATGAGAGGTTAGTCATGAACAATGTCAAAGCTTCCCTTCCCAGCTCACAGGACACCTTCAGTTTGCTTACCGCCACAACCAGCCCACAGACGATGTCATATCCACTGCACAACACCTGTCGCTCAACCGCCTGGACAAGAGAAACACCCACATTAGGATGCTGTTCAATGAGTTCAGTTCAGTTTAGGCTTTCTGACCGAAAGTCATTCCATCCGTATTGGCACCAACATCTCCAGCACCATCAGCGGAGGGCTGTGTCCTCAGTCCTCTGCTCTTCACACTCCTGACTCATGATTGCTCAACAGAGTCCAGAGAGAGGCTCAGAGCTTATATTACATTAACATTTTAAACTATTTATACAGTTTAATACTATACTTTGTTTTTTTATACTGTTTTACTACACCCTCAATTAGCACCTGCACTTTACTGTAACTCTGTTTAGTGGCAGTGCAGGCACTCTAACAACAAGTCACTGTTATAATTCTACACTTGCTCATTGTATTTTTTCTGTGCTGCTAACTGTCCTGTGCAATAAGAATTCAAACATGATACCAGTGCAACAAATGCTTGTGTGCAATAACATGTATATATTAGAGGTGGGCAAAGATTAATTTTTTTAATCTAGATTAATCTCAATGTAATCTTGGAATTAATCTAGATAAATCTCAATGTAATCTTGGAATTAATCTAGATTAATCTAGTTTAAAATTGCTCATTTAAATTCTGCCTAAGGTCTGAACACCCCCCCGAAAAAAAAATGATCCCAATGCCTATTTTTATGGTGTAAACCATAAATATGCCTCCAAATGTTCTCCCAGATCACTTTAATTTCATTTTGAACTTATTTTAATACATTACCCTTAAAGAAAATGTAAATATAAACCCGAGGTTTAAAATGAAAAAGTCAGGAACGAGAGAGACAGAGAGAAAGAGTAAGGGAGAGCGAGAGAGAGAGAGTAAAAGAGAGAGAGAGAGAGAGAGAGAGAGAGAGAGAGAGAGAGAGAGAGAGAGAGAGATAGATACAGAGACAGAGAGACTTTTTGACTTTTACACTCCTTTATTTACATACCTCACAGACATATGAGGCTCAAGGCACTCATTAGTTACATAACTCAAAAGTAAATAGTAAAAGCATGTAAATAAATAGATTAAATAAATAAAGAATTAGGGTAAAACATGACAGTAAACGATGATTGTACAGACTGTTCATGAGTCTAGTTCTGATATAAACCTCAGTTCCCCTCCAATAACAGAACACAGAACCCCTTCACAACACCACACATCTTCAAACCTGACCAGGTCCCTCACACTCTTGTAAAAGAGAGAGAGAGAGAGAAAGAGAGAGTAATTTCGCTCTAAAATATCAAGGTGAGAGTCATCATAGCTTGTGTAGTATAGACCCAGCTCCCAACCCAACTTTGTGAATAGATTAACGGAGATATTTTTTTTTTATCGTAAGAGGCTCACATTTTAATGTAAGAGGCTCACATTAACGCAGCACGTTAATGCCGATAACAGCCCACCTGTAGTATATATACTGGAATATTTTCATTCTGATAAACTAAGTTTCACATCCCACTCACATTGCTGTTACCCTGCTACATTGTCTATTTAATGTCTATTTATTGTGGTGTTCTGTTGTCCCTGGAACTGCCTTGTGCAGTAATCATAGCTACAGTGCATTACCCATCACTCCAGAAGGTTTATGTAATGTCCACATTTGCTGTCCATTGTCCTGTCTGTTGTAACCTGCACTCTGTTGAATGTTGTATGTTGCTGTATGTTGCACCAAGGTCCATGGAGAACTATTGTCAGCATGTGAGCAAAATGATTACATTACTTCTATAGGTCTCCATGTATGCCATCCACACTCATGGTCTTATGTCTCTTAAAGCCAACGACAGACATAAAACAGACATCTTAAGACTCTTACAATTTCTTTCTTCCTCTTATAAATAATGACGATTCCTTTAAACTGTGCATGTATCAATAAGCAAGCAAGGAGTTAAGGTACATAACATTGTGATAAATAGGCTTGGAACATTAGTGAACTAAAGAATATCTACGAAGCACAGTATTAATTAATGTCATATGTATAAGAGAAAAGGTTAGAGTCTTAATGTTATTTTGTTTCAAATTACGTAAGATCAATATATCAGCCAGATGTGTTCTCAGACCACATGAGTAAAACCTTCCAACAAAAATACCACATTCATAAATTCTGCACCACAACAATACAGATAAACAGATAAAACTAAAAATATGCATGTATGTGTTTTCATGTCCAGACCTTTCTGTGCCAGTTAAAGTCAAACATATACCTTTTTAGGGTGTAGTATACTCACTACACCCTAAGGAGGTAGCTCAGTGGGTAGGATACTTGCCTCCAGACCAAGAGATCATGGGTTTGAATCCTACCTTCAGCACCACCACTGGGTTCCTGAGCAAGACCCTTAACCCTAAGTTGCTCCAGGGAGACTGACCCCTGTAATTAGGGAATGGAAGTCGCTTTGGATAAAAAGCGTCTGCTAAATGCCATAAATGCAAAACTGTCGTTTTTTACTTTCCTCTGAATTGTTGAAGCCTCCTCTGAACAAAGTCTGACTTATTTAGGAATGACAGACCCTACTAACAAAACATTTTTAAATCAAGGTTACCTAAAAGGAATGATTTGTGTTGCTATATTCATCAATACATTTATACAACTCCACCTTTGACTGTCAGAGACAGTGCACCCAGCGATCAGGCATGTGACCACTTTTTTTTTTTTTTTACAGTCATTGGCCATAAGGGGAGTGTACATACTCACTTACCTACATATGGATGCACTTTATGGACTGCTTATACCTTAAAGAGGGGAGATTTAGCTAATAAACACACTTTAAATGCAGCAATTATTATTTTTTGGGGACTTTAAGTCCCCATAATGACAAGTCCCCACTATATGGGTGTGCTTGCCAGTCACAGTCCCCTCTTATAAGGTTTAAAAACACACACACACACACACACACACACACACACACACACACACACACACACACACACACACACACACACA
>JBBPCW010000154.1:8994874-9008193 GCA_037974425.1 Phenacogrammus interruptus
ACTGAACCGCTTGAATTTCAATACAAACAAACAGAAAACATGGGGTGTTCTAAAACTTTTGACCGGTAGTGTATGTCTCTATGCATATTGATCATTATAGACAGCACAGCATTATTCATATATGCACACAAAGATATATTTACATATGTCTACATGTCTGTTTATTCACTCCAAGGGACTACAGTGAGATTCCATACCAAGGAGTCGCTGTGGCCAGGCTTTTATGAGCTAACAGTGGAGATCTTTGATATGCAGGGTTTGGGCTGTGAGGATAAACAGAAGCTTCGAGTGGAGGTGTGCACCTGTGAAGAGAGCGACACTTGCATTATGGCACACAGGGCAGTCCAACAGCCTGCAGCCTCAGGCAAACTTGGAGCTCCAGCCTTTGGACTACTTATGACAGGCCTAGCCCTGCTCATGTGTGAGTTACAAATAGACATTGCAGTTCCTGGTGCTTTGGGATGTTTTAAAATTATTTTTAAGGTTCCATCCTTCTGTCTTCTTGGGGTCTTTCCCAGTGGTTCCCATGTTCCTTTTGTTCTGCCAGTGTGGCTTAGCAAGCAAATTCACAGAGCTGCCTTTTGATGCAAAAGATCGTCTCATGTCGTATCATACTGAAGGCAAGGGAGAAGACAAGGTGCAGTACATCTATTTCTTAACATTCATTTTCACAATTGGAGCATCCAAGAAAACACATAAATTGAGATTCATACACTTCTGGCAATACCTCTCACTTATTATTATGCTATGTGTCTACAAACTAATACTTTAATCATTTCTATTCTATGTTAATGAACAAAACAAACATTTAGCCTCATTCAGAGTAGGGTTCCTGAGAAATCATTCTAAAGCATGCACTTGTTTTGGTAACTATATGGGGTCAACAATGTGTAAAAATAATGACAAAAAATTTTTTTTTGTCAACACCTTTTGTAGGAGGTGCCTCGTCTCCGTGTTCCAGACCAACGAACCAGAAAACCAGCCAGTAATTCTGGTAGCAAGGTGTCCACGATGCTTTCTAATCCAGTTCATGGACAGACTATGGTGACTGACAGAATGTATGGGTGCCAAACCAACAATTTGTCCACTGGACATCATGGAAGCAACCTTTACTCCTCATCATTCAGGCCTGTGATGCAGGACATGTATGGAGGGATGGCATTGCCAGATGATTATCTATATAAATACTTCACTCAGGTAAAGATTGAAGGACAGCAATGCACAAGTTATGTGTTTTCATTTCAATTATTTAAAAAGTCATAACCCACTTTTTTGCAGAAAGCAAGGCATGCAGCTGAGAACCCTATTGTCAAGGAGAATCCGCTGGTGTTCGACTTTGAAGGTCAAGATTCTCCTGCTGGCTCATTGGGCTGCTGTAGTCTCCTTGAGTCAAGCAATGATTTGACATTCCTCAATGAGTTGGGGCCACAATTCATGACATTAGCAAGTATTTGCACTTCCCCAATTCCTTGTTTACCATCATCCAAAGCTGAACACACCATTGAGGAATTAGATGCCACCACCCAAAGTGAGAGTTCTGAAACTACCAGTTCTGAAACTTCTCCATCTGGGATACAGCAAAGCAAAGTTAATACCAAAGAACTCAATAGTTCAGACACTCTTTCCACCATCAGTACTAGTCAGCTTGTGCAGCACCAGCAGCCTTTGTACTATCTGGTGGAAAGTCATATGCCAGGGTCTGTTATTCTTGCTGAAGGTCCTACATATTTAATGAATGTTCCAGCAGTGACCAGGGGAGTGTTTCCCAAAGACAGTAATACAGGAGAGGCCTTACCTAACACAGTGCAGCAAGGGGCAGAGCTCATTAATGAAACTATTCTGCAAGAAATTTTAAGAATAGACAGTCTCTCCAGTCCTTCCAGCCCTGGAAGCCCAGTTCCCCCAACTGTCTGTGTTTTGGGAAACCAAACCTGTTTCCAACACCATTATTTGGTCTCTCAAGGGTCGGGTTCTGGTCATCCTGTAGGAATGGAGAATGTTGACCCTGGAGGGTCAATCCAGGCTCTAACACAAAATCAAGCAGAGTTACAGGCACAAGAGAGCACTTTGAAGCTTAGTGCAGCTTTGGTTAGTATCAGCCAGTCAGAGGAAGCACAGGCACAGCTGAACACAAAACAAGATACATCTCAGTTTAGACTTGCCCCTCTGCTTACCAAAGGACAAGATAATGAAGAGCAATTATTAAAACAGGTTTCCACAACCTACACTGCTGACGAGGCCCAAAACAGTATTCCCACTGCAATCCATTCCATTTCCCCTGAATTTCCACTAGTGAAATCCACCTCTGCACATGCACTAGCCAAGGCTGAAGCTATAAGAAAAGAGCTTGAGTTAACTATGCTTATTGAGGGCCTCAGCACAAGTGCATCATCTTCCAAGCAAGAAAACAAATCAGTAGATGTTAGTCCAAAACATGATTGTCGCAGTGCTATGGAAACAGTAGATCATACAGCAAAAGATCAAGAAGAGAAAAAAGAGGCACAATGCACTAAATGTCAGGGTAGTGAAGCTGAAGAGGCTTCATTTGTCTCTGTTCAGAAAAATGTATTGGAGGAAAATGTGTCAAGTATTGCTCAGTCATTCATAGACTCTATGAATGATTCTCTAGAAAGTAGTGTTATAGCCAATGAGACAGAAAAGATCAATCTTAATGATACAGAAGATAGTGTGATAATCGAAGACACTACCTCCGCAACAGCCCAAGAAATCATTTCTGAAGAAGGTCCTGTTTATCAGCTTGAGGAAAGAATAGAAATGATTGCCCCTCAGTCTGTGGGAGAAGACTCTGTCATAGAACAAGCAGAAACTCCAACCTTAGAACTGAAAGATAAATTAGAGCAAGAACTTGCAGACACCTCAGATCACCAGACACCAGAAGATATTTCACGGGTGGTTTTGGAGGTAGACACAGAAGCAGCGGCAGCCACTAACCTTCATGTAACTTTGCTTACTGCGGACGTAAAGGAAAACCTACAGCCAGAGCAACAGAACTTAAAGGAAGTAATGAATCTTGAAGATGGTCGTAATCTGGTTGATGTGAGTTTCCATCAAGAAGTCATTTCTAAACAAAGTCTCTTCAGTCTTTACTCTAAAGAGGATGCAAAGTTGGCTTGTGGGGACTCAAAAAGGGAAGATGTTGAGGGTGGGCTTCAGTCAGGCATAGAACTGTCAGGGGACACATCTGTGTTAGAGAATGGAATAGTATTGTTGGAAGATAAACCAATCCTGGAACATGTGGAAGCTGTAGATGTTAATCTTGAGACACCCCAAGACATATCAGGGAGGACTTCAGCAGTAGACATAGAATTAGTTACTGATGAAGGAAAAGAACTACTAAAGCCAGAGCAACAGGAAGTAAATGAGGATGGCTGTAATCAGGTTAATGCGAGTGTGACAGTGGAAGAGAGAAACTTAACAATGGCACAAGAGACCCTTCCTGAACAAAATCTCTTTACAGTTCACCCTGAGGAAGAATTTGAATGGATTGACTCTATGTTAGAGAGGGAACAACTTCAGTCAAGCATACAGATGGCAGAGGACAACCTTGTGGTGGAAAGACTAGAGATGAATAATGAATTAGACCAAAAACTTATGGAAACCAATTCAAACCAACAACACCCTGCAAATATACAGCAGCCAGTGCTGGCTGATCCCAAGAGTGATAATGAAACCGATTTAGATTCATCGGAGTCTTACCTATCTTTCAGTCTGGAGCATGTGCTGGAGACACCGCAGTACGTTGATACATCTGAGTTGGACGAAGAATTTCAGGAGCAGTTTACTTCAGACCAAACGATTCTTCAAGGAACAGTGCACTGCAACATTCAGTTTGACCCACTGGCCTTTATAGAGTCCTCAGAATTAAACAATATGAACGAAGAACATATCAAGAAGGAAAGTGCTGGTAAAGTATCGGATTGGCAGACCCTGCGAGCTGAACTAGTGGTTTGTGAAGATGTAGACGGCCCAGAGGATACTGTGGGGATGCAGGTAGAAATGGAAACTGAAAGAGTTGCTGGACATGAGCTCACTGTACTTACAAATGAGGAGACAGAAGCACTGAATCTAAGGCAAGAACAAACTGGAGATGCAATGGAAAACACAGACCAAGATGAAGTCAATGCACTGAGATGTCAAAAACGGAATTCTGAAGAAGATGAAGATCTTTCAGATCAAGAGAGAAATGAAGAGGAGCAACATGTAGACAGCTCTGTTGCTCAAGCTAATAGTGAAATGGCATTAAATACTGTGGAAAATGGAAGTGGGTATACTGAGGAGGCTTCAGGTATAAATTACATAACTCAGTTTTTCAAAGAAGAAGGAGGAGAGTGTAGACGTTCAGGTAAAGACTCTGAAGAAAGTGCAGATCCATCAAAAAGTAAAAATACAGAGCAGGGTTGGCTTGAGCATGAAAGTAAGGAAATACAGCAGACTTTATCACAAACTGAAGAAGCAGTTACAGACGACCCAAAAGCCCTCACTTTGCTATCAATGTCAGAGGAAGGTCCATCAAACATTTCAGAAGGTTATTCACAAGAGCAGGACGCTTTAGGAGAAAAAGCACCTGATGTGTTCTCAGAGGTTATGGAGCAGGTTTTGGCAACAGCCAGAAGCACGCCATCATCAGAAAGAGAAGATTTTCGGGAGAAATCAGATCAGGAAGATACTTTGACCACTAAAAATAAACAGAGGAACAGTAAAAAGTCATCAAAAAAGGGGATCAGTCCCAAAAGTCCAGTGGGTAAATGCAAATCCCAGTGAGATGTCTGTCAATATAGCAATAGGCTTAACAAGATAATCACTTAGGTTGGTTATTGCATATTTTCTGCATATATGCTCTCACTAGATTTACGCTGCTAAATGTCATTCTATTATTTTCTACTTCTGGTGTTCCAGGATCTGTGTATGCATAGCTCATTTGAAGCACCCACTTGTTCAAGTGTTTTAAAATGATTATTATCTTTGCTGCATCTTAAATAAAGTAATGGGGAAATTTGGCTCCTTGATTTTCAACAGCATATGAATATCTCCTTTATACAAACAACATTTCATTTAGCAGCTAATCTTTTCCACCTTTGTTTACACTCTTTTACACATCAGCTCCAAGAATTCTGCATTGTTTCTTGAGGTCTGCTGAGGCCATTATTTGATCTGCTGTTGTCAGATTAGGCTAAGCTGCTCTTAGACATCTATGGAACTGCTTGAAATATTATATATCAGACATTTAAGTAAAATCTGCCATATCAGGAACTTGTCATCTGTCTTACTACAGAAAGGGAAGACCTCAGTGAAGTGGCCACAAACAGAATCACTTCTTTTTTCAGGAGCTCAGCAGAGATTTTTCACGCATACATGTGACTGGAGTTGCCAAACACACCCAAAAAGTGACATATGTTTTAGGTTCACATTTATTTATTCCCAGTATTCTGTAATGTTTCCAGCTTCTCTGTGAGGACTTGTCCTCACCTCCAGTCCAGCAAATCCCACTCTCCAAATGATCATCTTTCCCCTTTAAGTATTAATTCATATTATTTTTATCAACTCAGTGTTAAACATAATATGTAGGAAATGTGTTGACAACTTCACTGAACATAGGACATATAAATGCAGTATATAATTACATCTGCATGCATAATACCTGCTTATTGGTGGACCTGCAGGAGTGATTCACCATTGATGAATATGGTAAAGGAGGTTTACAAAAGATAAAGGGAAACAAATGGACTTTAGTCTGTAATTGCAAACTTTAAGTGGGCAGTGGAGCAAATAAAATGGACAACGACTGTAGAGACAAGGTAGGTGTCCCTAATGAGGTGGGATGTCAGTATACACCATATGCACAAAAGTTTTGGGACTAGAGGTGGGCATAGATTCTTCCGCCTCTCCCCCCGCCCCCACACACACAAAAAAAATTGTAAATCAGCGTTTTAACGTGATGGGTGTGTATGCTTTCTCGCCACTAACCGGTCGAAACTAGGACGACACGCTGACAGAGACACTCGGAGCGTGTTTTGTTTCGTGTTTTTAACGGCGATATTTTTTTTTTATCGCGCGATAAGAATTTCGCGCCGTTAACGGCCCAGCACTATTTGGGACACACCTGTTTTTCAGTGTCTGAGCTAAGCCCCTTACTTCCAGCTAAAGGTAATCTCAATGCTTCAGCATACCAAGCCATTTTGGACACCACCATGCTTCCTACTTTGAGAACACACTTCTATTCCAGCATGACTGTGCCCCAGGTGGGGAAGAATTGACTGAACCACACAGATCCTTCACCTCAGTCCAATCCAACACCTTTGCAATTAACTGGAATGGAGATTGTGAGTCAGGCCATCTTGTCCAACATCAGATCCTGACCCCATAAATGGGCACAAAATTGCCACAGAATCTCCAAAATCTTATGAAAAGCCTCCCAAGAAGAGTGGAAGCTGTTATAGCTGCATTTTAACAACAGAATTTAAAACAATGTACAAGAGCCTAACAAGACCATTATGGTAAAGTCTTTTTAATAAAATAACACTTTTTCAGCTATGACACATTTTCATAATCAAATAATCATAATCCATTTCATTTTTAAAGTAAAACCTTGAGCACCATCCAGAGGCAGAGGAACAGTGTATGAGCCAAAGCACAGATGTACTTTGTATTATACTAATCGCTGTTCGGCCCATTGTTATTTAATACCTGCAGCAGTGACCCGACTTTTATTCCAGACATGCGCAATAAAGTGTTCTTGGAACAATCAGTGCCTCTGGCCTGATGCTCAGAATTGTTATTTCGTAGGAAAAGCCATAAATCAGTTCAGTTGACAGAACAAACATTACAAGAGCATGGCATGCCTCTGATCTGTAGACCATGAGAGACGAGAAGACCTTTGGTAAAGAACTGAAGAAACAAAACAAATGTGACCACCATGGTATTACGTATCTCTCCTGAACCTTAAAACTGAGGACACAGCCAAAGCACCAACAAATATTTCTGGGGATTAATAACTGAAATTGCCACAAAGGTCGTTTTGTTTGGAGTTACACATTCCCCTGTTATTTACTGTGTCAACAGAGTGGCCCAGAAACCCCTGTAGTCACCTGACCACACAACAACCAGCAATTCCAGTATATAAGACAGAATCTGTCACACAGACTGCCCTACAGTCTCTTCCACCATGGCCAAAGCCAGCCTTTTTGTATTTCTTGCCACAACGCTTGTCTTCTGCCAGGCTGCTCCAGCGGTAAGTTATGGAACCAGTTGCTGGGTGCTGATACTGGACCTCTGAATTCTAGATTACATTCAAAGTAGGACATTCAGTAAGGCAAATGTATTTTAACAGTATAAGTACAGGATTATTGCAAAAACTGCATGCGATGTCAGGTTGTAGACTGTTGCATGTTACCGCAACCATCTAAATGTCAAAGGGAAGTGGTGAGAATACTCAGTGCGTAGATATGACATTATAAAAGTGACAAAAGTTGTATTACATTATAGAGCATTGTTTCTTGCATTGCATTGCTGCTGCCTACTTAGTTATCTAACTTTGTTTCTTTTTAGATGATTCTTTGAAGTAAAGATAAAAAAAGCTATTTACTTTTATTTGAATTTGACGAAAAAATATTATTGTAACGTAATTGTTAATCGATTCTGTCTTATGGGTTGTGTAAGCAGAGGTCAAATAAGGGTAGTGGGTAATCCGGATTTCATGGATTACTAATCCGTTTGTTAATTTATTCATTTGTCGTAATTTAAGGATGGCCGAATGAAAGAAAGCATTAGTTTGATTCAACTGCAGTAGAACAGAACAGCTGACTGTGTGAGATTAGCTTAACAAGAACCTGCTGCCAACACTTGGTAAAATTGCCAACTCACCTTTTGGCTATTTGGAACAAATGTGGCCAATCAGCTGGTCAGTTTAAGCTATTTTCAGGGCATGGAAACAAGAAGCATGATGTTGCAATGTAAACTATGTATTAGTGCACAGGACTACAAAACCCAACGATCAATGATTGAAATCAACTAATTAGCAAGCCTTTCAGGAAATCCACTGTGATATGCTGTGGTCCGGATTTGGACACTCTGGTTTAATCTTCTGAATGGCATATATGTTTTGATTATCAACCTTAGAATTGTATTTGTTTGACTGATCCAGGAACTGCATGGTGGTTCAGATACTCACTGTCCACTGACAGTAAAGATCCTAGACGCAGTGAAAGGTGTTCCTGCTGGAAATGTGGCACTTCAGGTCTCCCGCAAGGGCACCGAAGGGACATGGGAGAAGATCAGCAGCGGGTAAGATGCTATATGCAAAAACAGCACTTAGCAGGAAAACATAAAAATGCCTATTATAAGCTGGATGATAGCACAAATATCACAATTATGGAATGTGATAGGAAAGGAATTATGGAGTGATTTAATCCTTAATAAGGATTTAATCCATAATAATTATGATTGCACCATCACCTTGAAGCTTTTTGAAGCAATTACCCTTAGCATACCTTTGGTTCCCTGAAGAATCGTGTTTGATAAAGAAACCTAGTAGAAATTTCACATAAGGGTTTGTCACCAAAACGTATTTTAAGAACCTTTATATTGTGAAATTTAAAGAGTACACCATGCTTTAATGCTTCTCATTGACCAAACTACTTCTCTAAAGAAAGTGGCTTATGGAATTAGTGGCTCTTCTGTTGCATCTTGTAAAGAATCCTGTATTTTTTTGTCTATCTCGAGATAATGGTCTGTTAATGCTTCCCTTGGGTTATTTGAAAAGGTGTTCAGTAGTTTATATGCCTTCTATGATCTCATTAATCTCAATGTCCACCTGTCCTAGGACAACAGATATCACTGGTGAGGTCCATGAACTTCTCACAGACCAGGACTTCACACCTGGTGTGTACCGTGTGGAGTTTGACACTAAAAGCTACTGGAAAGCAGAAGGCCGTACACCATTCCACGAGGTTGCTGAAGTGAGTTTGTATTCTTTTCACCAGTAAAAGTAGCAGTCCCCTGTTTACCTTACAGAAATGCATTATTATACTATTTATTATGGGCCTTTATTAGCTTTTCTCATTAAAAAACTGGCCTTTATTAATTAGCCTAATAGACGCTTCAATACTACCCTTTATAACTTAGTTCTGAAGGCTTGTGCACTTCTATTTGTGCAAATAACAGTCCACAAAGTCAGAAAGTTTGTTTTTGTGGAAAAAAACATATGAAATATAGATATCAGTAGCAGCAGTACATATGTGTACACTGGACTCTGACACTTAACAAAACTCATTCAGTAAATACTGGCAGGGTTCCAAAATGAACCCTGTCCTGGATGGCGACCAACTGCTGCATTTTTCCTAAAGAAAGAGTAAATATTTAAGAACATATATGTTTCGTATGGACACATATCCTTAGATAAATTCTACAGCTGTAGATAAGCCCTCAATGGGACTATACACAACACATAAACTTGGACACAGTTCAAGCAACATGTGTGCGTACTATGAAACGTTTCCAGCCTGTCCAAAAGTGTCTTTTTTTTTCTTTCTTTTTCCCCCCATTCGACTGCAGGTGGTGTTTGAGGCTCACGCAGAGGGACATCGCCACTATACTCTGGCCTTACTACTGAGCCCCTTCTCCTACACCACAACAGCTGTAGTAGTCAAAGCACATGACTGAAGATGCACGCGCACATGCACACACGCACACACCACACATTATTATTACAGGTAGTCATACAAATGAGGTACACGCCGCCACACAACCACAGCAGGACTTTAAAACGCAAAACTGGAAAAGAAAGACAAACAGCTTTTCAACTATAAACTCTTTTAATGATCATTACAGAGCGTAATGCAGTGAACAAACCAGCAACGCAGTGAGAAGACTGGCAGAACAGAAAAATCTGGGTCCAGGATTGTACGTCAGTCCTAGCACTCGCCATTCCGCTTCTGAAACCGTTTCAGCGAAAGTGGACCCTCAGCAATGGAGTAACATACACAGAAGAAAAGGACCCTCCCGACTTTCTGCTCCAGTTCATCAATCGGACACTTCAGAGGCCTACATACATAGCTCCAGATTCAAATTAAAACTAAAAAAAAAAAAAAAGAAAAAAAAAAGGTGCACTCTACAGTATTATCCACAACCACCTCACTGCATCTCTCAATCAAGAATGTAAATGAAAAAAAGGCACAAATATGAATACTGCAAAAGTTGTAACACTATGTTACAAATCTGTGAACACATCTTAAATTCTGCATTTAAAAAAAAAAAAGGGATGAGGTACAGTTTCTTTCTTTCGTTTTTAGGGGAGAGCAATGAAATTGAGATGAAATCGATTTAAACCTGCAGACAGAACAGCATCGAACACAACGTCCTTCACAGCTACAACCAAGTAAAAACAGGTTAAATCACCGAAGGATCAAATCATTCCTCCCAATAAGACATTTATGCATAAAACACTGTGGGCATGAGCCAAATTAGAAATACAGGGATAAGAGAGGAGGAACACCTTCTCAGTTGTGAAGCCATAATATTAATAATATTAATAATAATAATAATAATAATAATGTGGATGAGAATATAGTTTACTACTAGCTTACTAACAGAAGATTCTGCAACGAGCACATTGCAGACATCTTCATTAAGAAAGGCCTGTACTTTGTCTAGCATGGTTTGTATTCTGTCGTTTTCAGGTTTTGAATATTAGATAAAAAGTGACCCGAATTACATAAAATGTCCGATGAACAAATACCCACAGTTTAAGTTCTGTAAATGCGCACAACGTATTGCAATGCAAGAACACAAGATCTGATAGTACTGCCACAAAATACTGTTAAATCAGTGCCTACAGATCATAGAATACTGTGCCCTACTCAAGTAGAATTAAGGTTACAGCTGCTTCTACTGTGATGACAAAGTATCGGCCTATATTTTAAAAACATCTTTCCTTTAACCACATGAATCACAGTCTGATCTTCGTCTCCATCCCTTACTTGTAAAAGGGTGAGAAGAACGCTTGCTTGTACACTACACTAAACCTAACAGGAGTGAAGTCACCACTGTTCAAAGGAGCCAGCTTCGTAGAATAATTTGCATGCAGTTTGATGGTTATTTTTGCCATGTACCTTGACTAGCCAATCATTTTCCTCCAAGTTAGTGCCTTCGGATTCGAACAGAAATGTAGCAGAAAAGGTCACGAGCTACATTCTGTAACTGAAAGGTTTTCAAAGGCAAAAAGGAAAGGAACAGAGAAAGAAAAAAGCAAGAGGGAAACGTGGGAAAAAGAGGACTTTGGCACTAGCGATCTCCTTCATTTCTTGCGCCCATTTCTAGAGTGACACAGAATGGGCGTGCAAATTCTTTGTTCCCACTAGTTAAGCATTTATGGTTCATGAAACCTAACCCTAATAACTGGGTTTAAACAACTTTAGTCTGCAGGTTTAGAGGAAAAACATAAATCTGTAAACAACAAGAGACTCAGCACTATGGAATACTTTGACTCGGAGCCCATGCTTCAGCCCAGCGGCTCAGCCTGGTGCACAGTGAGGACCAATACGAGAGCGTCTCCCACAGACTACAGCCTCGGAACATTTTCAGCTGCACTAGATCACAGGTTTCAATTCTGGTCCAGAAGGCTCCCTGCTCTTAACAAATATTGCTCTTTTGCCAACTTAACTTAAATACCCAATCAATTTCAACCTCCCAGCTAATCAACTGAAGAACAAAATAATAACGAAGGCTGAGAGCCACTGGCCTAGATCACCCAACACAGGCTGTGGGACTTATTTAGCCAGCATTCTGAAACGTATTCTAGCACTTCAAAATTAGGGCTACAAGCGTGCCTCGGCTACAGGGACACTTAAGCCAGTGCCACAGACTGCACTGCTGATATGGCCTGACCTCTGTAGAAGCCACACACACACACACACACACACACACACACACACACACACACACACACTTCCTTCAATTAAGGACAGGTATGATTAATAAAAAAAAAAATCACAAGCAAAAAAATGATAAAAAATAAAGCAACATGGTGTATCAACATCTCCCAACGTAAGAATATATACAAAGGCAAACAAAATGTACAGAAGCACAGCCTACAGTCTGTTTTCCCAAGCTTAGAGTGCTCAAAATGTAAAGTCTTCATGTCCCAAACTCACTTCTGATGCCTTTCAAGAGTAATATTGACGTTACTCTCTCATCCAGGCCCAACTTGCGGTCAGACTACAGTGCAACATCAAATGATCTCATTACACAAAGTTAGAGCATCATTCAGTCACTCATTCACACACACACACACACACACACAGATATATATATACACATATACATACACACATATATACATACATACACACACACACATACATACAGTGGAGGAAATAATAATTTGACCCCTCGCGGGGTATCTGTCACTGTTGAAATAAACCTACCATTAAAACGATACTGTTCTGAGACTTTTCATTTCTTGGTCATTGGACAAACTTACAAAATCAGCGAGGGGTCAAATAATTATTTCCTCCACTGTACATATAGGAGTTTGCAGAAATAGTCTTTCTGAAGCACAGAAACCAAAACAGGTATCCCACGGTACGGTACGTACTTCAGTATATAATATAACAAAACAAATTAAAACAAAATAAAATTCAAACTTACAAAATATAAAAAAAACATTTTTAAAAATGTTAAAGTGCCTCTTAAATTGCTCTTCAGCTACATTCACGATGTAAAGTTCACAGAGGTGACGTTGTGCAACTTTTGCAACATGGGGAAACTTGCTCTCATTTGCCCCCTACCACAACAAAGGATGTGGTAGAGCATGTGCAGAGCATGTGCGGACCTGCATACCCAAACACATGAACGCACGTGCTCATACATGCTCAGTCACTCATTCACTCACCAAATTGCTTTTACTTAACCTGTAAACTAAAAATATACTGATGTTTGTCAGATTGCTTTATTTGTGTTTTATTTTATTTTTTTATTTATTTGTGTTTTAAAATACACTGCATTATTAAACCATTCATTTGTTTTCACCATTTACTGTGTGACGAGATATCGTGGTACCTCTTTCTCTGTATCTCTCTCTTGTTCTGGAGTGCACGGATCCAGAGCGCACGTCTCTCTCTCTTGTTCTAGAGCGCACAGATCCCCTCTCTCTCTCACATTCGTGACTTTTCTGGAGCACGTGTCTCTCTCTTTCTCTGTGTCTCTCTGTATCTCTCTCTCTCTGTATCTCTCTCTCTCTCTCTCGTGACTTTTCCGTATTTAAACCTCGGGTTTATCTTTACATTTTCTTTAAGGGTGATGTA
>JBBPCW010000154.1:9035511-9055550 GCA_037974425.1 Phenacogrammus interruptus
TCTTTTTCTCTCTCTCTCTCTCTCTCTCTCTCTTTCTCTCTCTCTCTCTCTCTCTTTAACCCTTTCTCTAGGTTTTGCCAGTCTTGTTGGAGCCAGGCCATCGGAAGAAGGCGCCACTGTCCCCACTGCAGGACACCATTACCTGGCCATTATACTTCAACACAAACAGTGTGTATCTTCCTGTCCTTATCTAGACTAGCTTTCTGGCCTTCTGATCTGGAGAGGTTCCAATTCTAGTTCTAGTTCTATTCCAATTTTGTTTGCTTTTCCTTTCAGCAACTATTTAGGTCATATCCTATTTAGGTTTATGCCTGTTTGCTCAGAGATTAGTTCATTTCTTTACCACCTGTATGAAAGTATGAAGATGGCATGATAGTTCTATTACTTCTTTCAGTATGTCAGAATTCAGAGGTTTCGCCTGCCAGGAATTTCTGACAGCGATGACTCTTTTAGATCTGCACGACCTGTGGGCAACAGCATACAAGGGTGAGTGCTGCACCATTTAAATGTCATAGTGGTCTGATTTAAGAACAGAGATTATGGTTTCTCCCTTAAACCTATAGTCTTAACTTCCAAAAGTTTCATATTAGTTTCATAATTAATGAGTCATTTATGGAGTTGTAATAGATTTTAATTATAAAGCAATACTAAATATGCTTTTTAGCGAGGTTAAAATATGAATGAATGGCAAATGCCCCTGCCGACAATAGTGAATAATAGTGTGGAGTTGAAAATGCTTCTAAAATGTTTCAACTTTTCTTCTGGTTTTGTTATATGCCCTTCCACAGACTCCTAAACCAGCTTAGAGATGCTCGCATGCAGATACAAGAAGCAGAGACGTCTCTTTCTAGCATGGCAGCTGCAGCCCCAGTGGTGGCTCCTACTCGTCCTGCTTCAGATATACAGAGGATACCAACTCCCAGACCACGGGTTCGAGCCCGAGTCCAAACCAGTGTATTGGTCAACAGCGCACCTCCAGTTCCTCCTGTCTTTAACCCATTTGTCAATGTCCAAGCAGCCCCTGCTGCACCAGATATCTTGCCCCAACCTCCATTGATTGCTCAAGCAAACCCCACCCCTCTCATTATGCCAGACTCTTCATCTGATGAGCTTGATGAAATGTGAGTTCACTGCAGCTTTTTAGTGCCTGTAATAACCAGTTACACTAAAGCATAACAGTGTATTTAAAATAACATTCCAGCATTTTAACCGATATATATATGCAGCATACTGCCCAAATATCTTACAACATATTTCACTTCACTAAAGGGGCCAAGGGCAAGACTAAATTGTAAACACCATAGTCTCAAATGTATCATTCACTCTTCAGTCTATATGGTCCATATGAGAACACTAATCTACAAAAATGCCCTGTTTTGAATTCACTGTGTAGATAGAGATCAGGTTGAAAAAAGTGTTCCATGCATCAGTTCATGTTACAATAAGAACTGTTTCACCTACAGGGCTTGGCGTACTGAATTTGCTCTCATGGAAAATGCACCGGGACAAACTTCAAGGTAAAGTGGTGTCCCCATACCCACAAAAGGACAGACTTTTGATAACTGCAAGTGCCATTTTTTTGTTTAACACTTCCAGCTAATTCTTCTTTCTCTCTTTCTCCCAGCTCCGGTTCGAGAACATTCAGTTGTCCATACTGCCAGCAGGGTGGACTGGATGATCTAGATCTGCGAAACCACTGCAATGACAACCATCTCAATGACACCAGGCGTGTGGTCAGTGACAGTTAACAAGATCAATTATGGCATACTATTACATCGCTATCAGAATAAGGGTATTGTATCTTGTAACTAAAACAAAGCAACTTTACAGTAGTTTACAAAAACTTTACAAAAAAATCACAACTTTACAAAAAAATCACAGCTTACAATGTAACCAAGCTGTTGTTCTCAGTCATTGTTGACCTTCACCACGTTCATCATGCCTTCTTGGTAGTGGCAATAGCAGCTGGTACACTATATGGACAAAAGTATTGGGACACATGACCATCACACCAACAGAGGCTTTAGTGACATTGCAGTCAAATACATAGACTTTAACAGGGCATAACTGGACCGCTGGGATGGTGGTAAATTTGGGCTGGTGCTGATTCCCATCATGCACCAAACACCTTAATTCCATTATTAAGAGTTACTTTTGTCCATATAGTGTATTTACAAATGAAGTAAAAACTGAAAATGGGGTTACAAGGTTTTATTCTGACAGCATCAGTAACTTATGTTCTCCTCATAAAATGGCGATTGGCATGGCAGTAAGGATAGGATAAGGCAGCAAAGGTGTAAACTTGTTGTCTGACTCTCTCTAGGTGTGTCCCGTGTGTGTCTCACTGCCTCATGGTGACCCCTTGTACCACAGCAGGGACTTCATTGGTCATCTCAACCTACGCCACTGCTACTACATTCGGAATGTAACTGTAAGTTACTTAGTCAAATTCCTGCCCTGAAGCTTGCACACACATAATCATAAGAGTGCATTTGCATGCAGGTTGAATACTAACAGTGTCCAATGGTTTCTCTGTTTGACAGAACATCTACCAGAGTGACGAAGTCAACTTACAGGCTGCTATTCTGATGTCACTGACAAACTCCTATTAGATTGTAGTCTTATCCAAAACGAGAGAATGGTTGTAAAATAATCAAGTGACTGTACTTCATTACTATGCAATGATGGCACTTTACTCATATGTTTCTGAAAGTGAATCCTTACATTCTTGCTCAGTTTGATTTTCACTGTCAAAGTACTACAAATCCTCAGTGTGGTGGAAGAGAAAAAAAGGTTGTTGTGTTCTCTTGCCTCTCCAGCTAAGTTCTAGCATTTTATTTCTTTTTTTCCTAAAACATATAAACAGATTCCAATCTCAACAGAACTGCCTATAGCAATGATATTTTGTGCTTGTGCCTAGACAGGTGTGTTATGTATATGCAGGCTCGAAAAGATTGGAGTCTATGTTTTGAAGTTGCAACATAATGCAAAAAATAACATTTCTGCATATTTTCAGCAACCAATCAATAACTATAACCAGCAAAGAATAATGGTACTTTGGTCATTTGGGCTGAAAATAACAGATATTTGAAATCAGTCTTCTGAAAAACTGTATTTTATGCTTTTATATACTTCTTGTCATGCCTCGATTTTTATTATCCTGGGTGATGAAAATATTTGCACTAGTGCTTACTGTACTTTTAAGCATGCTCAAGAAATGATTTTCTGTTATTGAAATGTTGTGCAATAAAGGAGGTCAAAAGTGTTGGGGTGAGAGTGTGTGTATAATATCAACTACATAAATATCTGAAGAAGTCAACAGTGTCATTATTATTAACCACATTTACTGCACCGCTTAATCAATTGCAGCTTTATCAGTCATCACACTGCTTATCAGGATTTTCGTCTTATCACCGCCAGCTCAGCCTCAGAATAGTTAGTTGCATGCTGAAGGTTAGAGGCTGCAATTATGACTTCTTATGGGACGTTTCTGCTTCTCTGCCTTTTTTGCACTGAGGGACTGTTTTTGGTGAGTTCTTTTATTTGTTGTAATTTTGGAAAACCGCAACACAAGGCATCACCTGAATAGACATTTAATGTAAAGTATGTTCAGAAGTGACACCTAAATGAATATTATTTAATAATTATTTATTTAGTGAATGAAAAAAAGCTTATATTTCTATACAGTGAAAAGATGCATTGAATTATCTTGATTCAAATGTGTTCACTTTTACACATGGATGCACTGTATTGCATCAACACATTTTTTGCAATATTTCTGTGGATTTGTAACCACATTAAATCAATGGATTATTATGCTTTTTTTTTTTTTTTTACTGGATTCTGTGTTTCTGAAAAAATCATTTCAAATGAAATTTGCTAAAAAATATTCTGAATTGTCCACAGTGCTAATGTTACTCATACATTTATGTTAGAATAATCTACAATGTTCATGTTAACAGAGCTGCCTTTTGTAAGGAAACAAAAAACCCCCCAAAAAAACCCTAAAAAAACGTTTTTCTCTTACAGTTAGCTTCCTCCCTCACAGGTAAGACGTTTCATCCATATATTGCAATATATAGATAATTGTTCATAAATGATTTTGGCTATGATAGGAAAATACCCTCTTGATTTTCGACCTTTTGTGCTGTGCTTCATTAGGCTTTACAGAAGTGGATGTGGATCATGGGAAAGACTGGGATATATTTGACATAAATGAAGGTCTGTGCGATATATTACTATGTCTCAGTGCATGCTTTCCACAGTTATCTTTTCTTTTCATTAACACTACACTAATCCTCGATTACTGTGTTACAGAAGCAGGACTTGATCTGGTAGAGGGAGACATAGTTATTGACGAGGTCAGTTTGTCTCCTGCTTATCAATTTTATTCATATAACACTGTGTATAATATGTTACAAAGTTTTTACTTTGTTTATCTTCCTCTTTGTTGTTATATTTTTTATGAAAAATGATTTACTTCTTCACTTTTTAAGCTACTTACAGGCTGATAACACAAGCAAACAGAATGCATATACACAATAGTAATTGATGAGATTCATGATGAGCTTCATATGCTTCAGGTTGTCCTTACTGGAGTCTTTTGTGTACATTAGTCTACGTCAATAAATGATTGATAATACTGAAAGACAATGTGCTGAGAGTACGGCTGAGGAATGTTTGTGGTTAACAGGTGGAGAGCTTTAACTCTATTCTGGGTGAAAAGTATCGGTGGCCAACCACTGTGCCATATTATCTTGAGGACAGCTTGGGTAAGAGAGTAATTTCACTCTACAGAGAAGCCCTGAGTGAATGTATTCATCAAGAAAGGCAAAAACAGATCACGCACTAATACACTGTGATATGCCTAAGGATCAGTATCACACAAGCAAACTCATTGATAGGGGCAGCTGGTGACCTAGTGGTTAACCCTGTGATCAGAATGTTGTGGGTTCACATCCTAGGACCACTAGTGGCACCACTGCACCCTGGGTGTCTCCTATTAATGGCAGCCCACTGCTTCACTTGGTGAATGTGTTGGATGCAGAGAAAGAATTTCACATTGTTCATGCAGCGTGACTATTAGGAGAGACCTTACTTTACTTTCACATATTTGCTTTGTGTTTATTCCAACTTCATACATGCAGAAATCAATGCTAAAGGATTGATACTGAAGGCGTTTGAGCAGTACAGACTTAAGACTTGCTTTGACTTCAAACCCTGGAGTGGAGAGCCGAACTACATCTCGGTGTACAAAGGATCTGGGTAAGAAGATCTTAATGGGACGTTTAATTTCTCCCCTACCCAAAATACAGCCGATCAACCAACACAGAATAGACAAAAGTTTGAAGAAGAATGGAGCCTTGAGAAGCTTTCTGCTACTATAAATTGATTTTGGTCCATTTTTATAGCTCATAGGTTCCCAACCCTGACCCTGACCCACCCTGCCCTGCACATTTTAGTGTTTAGTGTATACTCTGCTCATACTCACCCTCCTCAACCCAGAAAATGTGAGGAGAGGGGGGAATGCTATATCAAACAGTGTCATGTGCAAGTGTTAGCAAGTCTGCTATGATGATGCTGAACAGTGTACACAAGCTTTCATTACTTGCTAGCCGTGTTATTCTCATAGTTCAGATATCAAACATATATTGGTTCAATTACACTTATGGGAAAGTGTAAATTCTGTTTTTCATAGTTACATTTCTGGTGCATTCTGGCAACACAAATGTGGATAATCTTAAACGGTGCCACTTTCTGCGTTGCCAGGTGTTCTTCCTCTGTGGGGAATCGTCGGGTGGGGAAGCAGAGGTTATCAATCGGCAAAAACTGTGACCGCCTGGCTACTGTGGAGCATGAGTTCCTGCACGCTCTGGGCTTCTGGCATGAGCAGTCCCGAGCTGACCGAGACGACTATGTCAAAATCATTTGGAACCAGATTGAGGAAGGTACAGTATCTACACCATCAATCAATTCAAGACTCGGCAATACTTTGTTTTGCTTCATGACATCCCTCATTTTACTTTGCTTTTAGGATATTTCAACGTGCTCTGTGTTATTACACTGCATTGCATTCATTTTGGTAAGAAAGCTCCTGTTCCATGATTTGCTCCTAGGAAAAGAGCACAACTTTAACACGTATGATGACACAGTGTCCAGTGCTCTTGGCGTACCCTACGACTACAGTTCTGTTATGCACTACAGCAAGACCTCCTTCAACAAAGGCTCTGAGCCGACCATCGTCACAAAGATCCCGGAGTTCATGGACGTGATCGGCCAGCGCATGGAGTTCAGTTCTAGTGATGTGCTCAAGCTAAACACACTTTACAACTGCAGTGAGTTTAGTTCCCGGCATCATAATTCACTGTTTATGATACTGTATCATTATATAACGCACTTTATCTTTTACCTTTGGTAAGAGCGTGACCTTTGGTTCACGTTATGAAGTGTCCTATGTCTGACGAAAAATTCATGTCCTGTTAGTCCACTGCATTTGGTTGCAAAAGATCTCGTTCTTTTTCTCAATTGTGTGTGATCTCTTCTAGCAACCTTCACCACCTTCATGGATTCCTGCAGCTTTGAGGAAGCCAATATCTGTGGTATGATCCAGGGAGAAGATGCAAATGGCATGTGGGCGCGGGTGAGGAGTGTGGAGGGAGGCCCAAACACTGATTACACCAACATGGGCCAGTGCAACGGTATGAACAGCCCTCTGAATAACAAGCAATGAAATAGTAACTGTGCAACAGTTAAAATTATATGGCAAACTGAAACACTGATCAATAAAGCAATAAAATAGAAAAGAGGTTAATACACTTCTTATTTCTATAGTCCTTGAACTGCATTATCCAGCCCATTCCTGATCGTTTCTGCCCTGATAACAGCTAAGCAAAAACATGCCCTCATTATTGTTTATGAGGTTGTCGTCCCAGCACTTTGCTTTTTTAACTGCCCGAATTTTATTGACTAATGTGGTATGATTGTACAGCAGCAATGATTTTATTACAATAATCTTCCTTTCACTTTTCTCTTGCAGGTGCAGGGTTCTTTATGCATTTTAGCACAGCCACAGGGAGTCCTGGAGACAAGGCTTACCTGGAAAGTCGGTTCTTTTACCCCAAAAGAGGATTCCAGTGTCTGCAGTTCTACCTGTTCAACAGTGGGGGCGAGGATGACCAGCTGAAAGTGTGGGTGCGCGAGTATAACACCGCAAACCCCAAAGGAGTGCTGAGACTTATTCAGACAATCAGCGGTAATTTAAAAGTCTTATCAGATTTGTTTAATATTTGAAATATAACACACAAAGACATTCTACAACTAGTATCTCCTACAAAAAGTTATAATTGGGCACCTGTATAAATGGACCCCCTTGCCCTCAGATTACACATGGGTCCTTTGGTCAGTCTTCCTATTTACTCTGTCCTCCTGCTCCACAAAATGTCTGAGCACAGGCCTGTTCACTGTTATACTATGGTTAACATGGTTTTCTGGGACAGGTGGCTTAAGAAACTCCTGGGAGCTTTACCATGTGACTCTGGATGTGTCTCAGAAGTTCCGAGTGGTGTTTGAAGGGGTGAAGGGCCTGGACACATCAAAAGGAGGTCTATCTTTGGACGACATCAACCTCTCAGAGACACAATGCCCTCACCATACCTGGCACATTCGGAACTTCAGTGGCCTCCTCGCCTCAGCGGCTGTTGGTTCCAAGATCTACAGCCCTACGTTCTTATCTCGTGAAGGCTACTCTTTCCAGATTGGCATCTATGTCAATGGGGCTACTAGCAACCCTGGCAACATGGCCGTCTATTTCCACCTGACCTCAGGACCACATGACAGCCAGTTGACATGGCCCTGTCCATGGCGACAAGCAACCATGGCGCTGATGGACCAGAACCCAAATATTCAACACCGCATGGACAACCAAAGGATGATCACTACTGACCCCAGCAAGACTTCCACCAACTGTAAGCTCAAGCACACTATATAAAAAGAGTAAGACCGCACACAGGAAATGGAACAAAAAAATTATATAATAGATTATAATAAATTATAAATTAAACACTCTGCGATTGTAGTAGTAACATGTTACTTGAGATTGTGTTTACACTATATATTTTTTTAGATTTCTCTTTTTTTTTTTGTTGCTCCTAAAGCTCAGGGAAATGTGGAATATTTCTGGGATGATCCACGGAAGGTAGGCAGCCTGGTAAAGAATCAAGATGGTACTACATACTACAGAGGGCCCGGCTACGGCACCAGCTCTTTCACTGCGCACAACCGACTGAAAAGCCGTGACTTCATCAAAGGAGATGATGCAATTTTTCTATTCAATCTAGAAGGTAACTTTGAAGCGAGCATTTAAGGGGATACTATAAATGGCCAAAAAGGTATTTCATGATTTTCCTGTTAACCTCTGAGTAGGAAAGATATTTGGTAAGAGAAGCTAATTTCACACCACGCCTTATTTGGTTACTGGCCAGTTGGCAACTTCAAATGGATTCATGCAAGTTTATAACAAATTAGATATGCAATTTGCAAGATGTTGGTGGGGCTGTGATAGGATCATTTGTGTTGGTGTAGCACAATGGATAACACTACTGCCCTTTACAAAATAGGTTTCCCCTTCTGGGCAAGCACACCATGCTACACCAATGAACGTCTTCAGCCAAGACCTTATTAATATTCTGTGGATTTATAGCACTTTAAATGAACAAAAAGTTTCAAGAATGATTTCTATTCAATTACAGTAATGTTTATTTGCTTCTGGGTTTTCTCTAGATATAAGCGGTCTTTTGGAGACTCAGCCTGTTGCTTGTGGTGAGAATTGCCTAAAGAGAAGCTCATCGCCTGGTGACACCACAGCAACCTTCACCACTAACCTCACTGCAGTGGCAGTGGTGTGTGCTTTTGCAGTAGCTGTCATGTTGTTGCTTGTGGTTGCTAGTGTGTTATACAAGATGAAAAGACGAAGAGCAGAAGGGGACAGCGAAGAGGGGACAGAGCCAGAGAGATTTGATGGCTGTAAGTATCCGGTATTAAATACAGGGGGTCCTTGAGTTACGCCATAGATATGTTCCTTTCCTTTAACTCGAATTTCAGTGTTAGTCAAAACACACCCAATCCTCACATCATAAAAACAAAACTAAGCCACAGAAAAAAGAAAACGCTGCGCTACTGTGTATTCTTCCACCTTACACATCCAAACTAGTTTGCCAACATACTCCATACATAAGACACAACCGGGTCGAGTGAAAGTGGGCGTTGTAAACCCTAAACGTCGTATGATGAGACTGTCGTAACTCAATGACCCCCGTACTTACAGTACATAAATGTAAAGTTGTGTGGGGTAACTAAACATGTGAAGAATTGAACATCAACACTTTCCCTCCTTTACAGAACCTGTCACTCAGTTCACTCTACGATGGAATGATGACCAGTCTGCACCATGTAATTGTGTCTCATATTAATCTGAATCCTGCTGAATATCCAATTTAAGTCAAATAAAAAGCTGTATAATGTTTTGAACAGCCTTCCTGATAACAAAACACACACAATATAAGTGCTCAAGCAATTTATTAGTAACAAACACTATAGATAGTCTTTCAAGACATAGCAACACATCAAAGCAAACAACAATGCTATCATCTTTCACAATGTCAGATAAGGAAGACCACATCCTCAGACACCATGACCTGGTTATCCTCTTGCATGCGCTCCAGCAATAAGTTCACCTCCTGCTGGTCGAACTCCTCTGCCTGGCCTTTGTTAACATGGGTGAGCAGCTCTGGGACAGCCACAGACTGAGACCTGGTCACTTTGAAGGCTTTCAGCAGGGCAGCCTTGAAAACCTTCATTCTGTAAGAGGTCATCAGAGACGATTCAACAAATATCCCACAGCAATACACCACTATAGTTAAACTGATGACAGTTTCCAATGGCAAGTGACCCCAAAGTACTGAAACTCCCACCTGAACATCCAGATCGAGCTAGCACTAGTGCAAAAGCAAATCGGTCAAATGCAAAAGTCACCTGAACTGAATGCCTGCCATTCTAAAAAACATGACTAGTCAGATTCCTGAGTGAAAAGCAATTCAAAACTTGATTGCGGCTGTTTGTGTTTACTGTCAACACCGTCACCATCTGAGAGGTCATGTGACTACCACACAATTGCCAGACAAGCCTACCTATTTTTGTCTCCCTACAGTTCTGTTGTATGAATGGACACAAGTACTTGACCAGCAATATGGATATAACCATATCTACACCCTGGATAGTGGAGAAAGTCCATTAAAACACTTTACCTGTCCTGGCTGATATCAGTCTTTTTCCTCTGACTGCTCCTCTGAGATCCTGGTTTGCTCATCTGACTAGCTTGAGCTGATCACAGAGAAACACACACAGTTATGGATTCTAAAAGGGTTCTTGTTGTGGAACATACAGTTCTAGGAAATACATTTAACTGGTGTTGAACCTGTACATTATGTAGAGATTTTTCAAACAAAAGTCATTCACACATCTCATTTTTTTCACAAAATAAGAGTTCATGAACAGACTGTAGATTTTTTTTGGGATAGGTGGATGCTACTGAATAACAGCATTCCACATACAAAATAACTCACTGTCTTCAGTCTCTGTGAAGTCATATGGGTCTTCAGAGTCTTCTGCCATTGTTGTATCCATGTCATCTTTAGAGACACGGGAACGTTTCCTGTAGTGGATACCAACATGTCAGCTGATGTATTCAATACATTTTCCACATACTGTATGCAATTCCAAAGTCTCCAATGTTATACCGGACACTTCTCTGGTTCTGTGTCTCCTCAATCTGAGAACCATTCATTTCAGGGTCCACATTGTCCTCAGGAAGCTTCCTCTTTTTGTTCTTCTCCAGAATCTACACAAAAAGTAAACCCATAACATTCATGGCACCCTGCTCCTAATAAAGTTTATCAGAATTAAGGAAATTCTCATGTTTACCTTTTTGAAGTAGGCAAACTGCATGAGCTCTAGAGCGCTCTCTGCATCTCCCAAGTCAATAGTTTTACTCATGCGGGCTTTAGCATGGGCTGTGGCCAACCTGATCATAGTCTCTAGAGCACGAGCGGTCACGGGCATCGTCTGTAGGAGGGTAATGCCATCACTAAACATAGCAACTTGCCCCCCCCCACCCTTTTAAGTCATAGGTTGCTGAAAAATGATCTAGCAAGTGACTTTAGATGCAGAATTGGGCTTTTTGTACACACCCTCGCTGAGTCGCTGTTGACCTGGTCATGGCTTCTGAGTTTAGAATACTCTTCTGCTATATAGTCTGAAGCCTCCTGGGTCAGAACAGGTTTCACCAGCTTAGCCACATGGATGTACTTTCTAATAAACTCCATGGTAACTATCTTTTCCCTGCAAGCCAAATCAGTACCATTACATTAATTTCATTTTTGAAAAAAAAATTATCTAATGAAAGGACAAAAATGCTCAGCAGGTTCTGTGAACCCAGAAAATATCTAAAAGTGGTGGAAGTGGAGGAGTAATGAGTACTTCAGACCCACTTTTTCTTCTTGTGGCCATGGAGGATGTTGTCCTTTTTCTCATAGATCTGCAGTTCCTGTTCCGCTGCCTCAGTGACGTTTGGATCTTCTGTGGCAAATATATCCACTGTGCTGCCCAGAGGCATTGCTAATGACAGACAAACCAGTCAATTTTAAGACACGGACATGGTCATTTTAGTAGATTGTGAAGCTGAAATTGAAAAAACATCTAGACAACATGCTCTAGATTTCAATATATTGCTTAAGACCAGGATTAAATAACACTGGGATAACACATCTTGTAGTATAGTACCACACTAAATCTGCATCTGGAATATTAACACCCCTTTCTTTCCTGTTTCACATATTTGTTTTTGTTTACTCCTGCCACTAGGTGGCAGCCTCCCACCTGCTCCCTCTTGCTCCCCAGGTGGTCTGTATCTGTGCATTCGCAACACATGCTCTGAAATCTCCCGGTCACTGTCTGCATCCATCTGATCCAGAACGATGAACAGCAGGTCAAATCGGGAGAGTAGGGAATCTTGTAGACCAATGTTCTCCATAGGGGTCTTATACTGGTCATACTGAGGTGGAAGATCAAAGACCAAGAACCACTGTTGTCACATGCCAAGCACTCATTCTCATGGAATGAGCCCTATTTGTAAAGCATGGAGATGATACCTATAAGGCACAAAATCTAGTTAGTTAGCATATTTTACCCTTCCATAGACTGGGTTAGCAGCAGCTAACACACTGCAGCGAGCGTTCAGCCTGGCCTGGATCCCAGCTTTAGCAATGGTAACTCTCCCCTGCTCCATCACTTCATGGATGGCTGTACGATCCATGTCAGACATCTTGTCAAACTCATCGATACACACCACCCCTCTGTCTGCAAGAACCATGGCACCTGCCTCCAGCCTCCTCTCCCCTGAGAGAGAAAGGAATGAGAATCAAACAGTTCAGCATTCCTTCTCTCTGTAGAGTTCATATCAGTATCTGTTTTATTGATCCCAGAGGAAATTGCTTATGCTATGACTGCATAGACACACAAATCCAATAGAAAATATTCTGTACTGAATACACTATACATACAAAATCCATCCAACTTACCTCTGAAAGAAAAAAGTCTTTTAAGCACAAATGTCTTTTTATACAGATCTTGTATTATACTGAACCTCAGTCACCTGTTTCTTGATCAGTGGTAACCGCAGCAGTAAGTCCCACCCCAGACGAGCCACGTCCGGTGGTTGGGATGGCCCTCGGTGCTGTGAACAGAACGTACCTCAGCAGCTGAGATTTGGCTACCGATGGGTCACCTACAAAGCAGAAGAAAAACACTTCTAAAGGTAGCACTCCAGAAGCTAATGGATATTGGGTCATGTCTTGCAATTGAAGGTCAGAGTGCTGGTCAGAGCCTATGTATATGTGACCATAATTCTTTCACTTATATCAGACCTATGAGTAGGATGTTGATGTCTCCTCTGATGCGGGTGCCATTCTCTAGGTTGGTCTCATTGCCTCCAAGGAGCAGACAGAGAATGGCCTTCTTTATGTACTCATGGCCATGGATACTGGGAGCTAGTGATCGGCTCAGGTGCTCAAAAACATCCTGAGGCACATACAGACACTTCACTGAAGGAAGAGCAACTGCCAGGATTATTTTAGTAAGTTCAAGCAAACAAGGCAGTTTGACTGTTCGTGCCTACTTACTTTAGAGTGGGTTTTGCAGAATTTCTTGATCTTGGCTACATCATCAGCAGAAAACGTGGGAACAATTTCTTTACTCATTAGCTTCACGTTATTGGCCAGCAGGATAGTTCTGAAAAAAAAAAAAATCCAGTTAAAATCTGTAAATGCAATGTTCTGTGCTCAATGTAACAATCGGACAATGGGTTGATATGTCTTACCTGAAAGTGCCTGAGGTGAAGCCCCCTTGTTTGGCAGGCAAACAACGGTATACTCCAACAAGCTGCACACGATCTCCTGGCTTCACTTTGTCTACAAGGTCGTCATTAGCAATGATGTCAACTGATCTGGGTAGCTGACCTGCAGGAGCCTTCTCAGGCATCTCCTGGATGGTGAGAGTCTGGTGATCCTTATAGCAGCACAGCCCAAACTCTGTTTCTAATGGATTATTCTCTTCATCCTGCATACACACACCAATCTGTGAATATCAAATCCAGGATAAATAAACTTTAAAGCCACAGAGTTAGGAATACCTTAGTGGGATAGATAGCACTAGATGGGAAAGCATCCAATGAAGTGAGATCAGTGTATTTCCTCTCCAGGGTTTTCTTTGTGGCTGGACAGTAGTGAACACTACGCATGATCTTTGGTCTGACCAGTGAACCTGGAACAGTACAATGATTCATGTTTTGGTGTATCAACATTCTCTCCCTAAAATACACAGTGTGCAGAATGCAAACACAATCTCTGGAAAAATCTTTTAGTATCAATCTTGACAGTTACTGACCCAAACAATGACATCAAAATAACTTACACTGGTCATCAAACGTAATCAATGGGACAATGATTCGAAATGCCAGTGAAAATTTGACAGTGAAAAAAAAAAATCACTCTGGTAAAGGGTCCTGAAGGACCAGTGTCCAGCCAAGTCAGTGTGTAAAGATGAGGGTTAACAGAGGAGTTAAACCTTGGGGGTATTCCATGAAACAGGATTAAGGGAAAGTCTGACTTACTTTCCCTTACTTTACTTTAAAATAAGCCAGACTTTCCCTTAATCCTGTTTCATGGAACACCCCCCAGGTGTTTGTCAATATTGTTCTGGACATTGGTCGTCCAGGACCAGATTTGGACACCTACAACTGCAAGTAATGTTTACAGATGTTATCAGTTTTCCTATAAAGTTTCAGTGGTAGTTATGGATGGGAACATCCCAAATAAGACGCTCAGTGTTGTACTCTAAATCAGTGGCCCTCAACCCCCGGGCTGTGGACCGGTACTGGGCTTCACAGAAAAAATAATAAAAAAAACTTATGAAAATGCTATTAATAAAGCTGCGAGTACATGTTGAATTTACATTTATTATTATATTTTAAAGATACCCCATTATTATATTTTTAAAATATCCCAATTTTTATGCGTATCATTTATTTGTATAAATACGTATATTTATCTGCCATTTCTTAAAGGCGAAAATAGTTTCTGATATTAAACCGTCCGTGACGAAATAAAGGTTGGGGACCACTGCTCTAAATGATGGCCATCGAGATGGCAGGGTAGTAAATTAGCAAACATCACCGCTACATATAAATATATAATGGAAATTAGATCAAATTTTAAAGTGTCCTAAAGATACAGGGTGGTTCTTGACTTCTGACTTACCTTGTAGTTAAATACATACTTAGGAAAGCATTACTTACACTTTGTCACAATGCCCTCAACACAGACCAGATTTCCTAAAAACCTTGCACTGAGGGTACGTGGCGACACATGCTTGTTCCCAAAGCTTCCCTCGAACCCAACATGGAACTCATCAAATTGTTTGGCATAGGTTGCATCAACGGAAGACACCAGGTCCTTTAGAGCTTGCTGGAACGCAATCAGCTCACTAAAGGCATTCGTCAGCAGTCTATTGGGGAGAAGGCAAATACCAAAACTTGCTTTACTATCTAGGTAATAACTTTGCCATCATTAGATCCTAGCTATATTATTTGCAAGTTCCAAAAGGTTTGACAGCATCCTATGTTCCCTGAACCTCTCCACAGTAGGATTCTGCATTTAGACAAACACACTTTTACAGCGATTCAGACAGGGCTACTAACTCTTTGGCTCGTTTTTCATTCCTCCGTCGCAGGTCATTTATATTGATGATGAGGCGAGACTGCCCTTCAGACACCATGTTTCTGACCTTCTCATTATACACTCCCTGGTCTTGCTGTCAAAAACACAAATGATGTTCAAGCAGGATCATGACAGTGTGGCATGATTAAACTGTGTAGAAGACCACAACAAACAGTCATTACTCTCACTGTTAGACAGATGTAGGAAGCACAAAAAGAACTTTATTGCCGCCGTTTTGATCCAACATTGGCTTGTGTTCGAGTTCTAAACCATTAAATATTAGCAAAGGTACAGGAGGGTACTCACATCATCATCCAGAAAGTCCAGGTATTCTCGCTGAGCTGCTCGCAGCTCAAGGTCCTCAAAACCACCATCCATCTTCTTACAATACTACCACTATGTAGAGGTTCAACAGAATACACTTAGCCAGTCTAGAAGTATACACTATGCAAAAGTAAAAGAAGAGTATGTAAAGTGTTTCATCTTGAGCCAACATAGATAGCCATAACTCAGTGGTGCCACTGGGATTCAAACCCATGGCCTTACAATCACTGGAGCAAGTCCCTGGTGATACCTTTTCATAATGTTTTTTAAACAACAGATATAAAACCTTAGGGTAGGTGCAATGAATGGTATAATTATGTCCCCTAAATAGAGGTTATGTAGTAACACCCTTGAAGAGATCACCCCTGTGAAAGTTTAGTACCTTTTTCATGAGTGTACATTCATCCAATTTGTATAGAGTTCTGTTTCACTTGGTAAGACAGGGTTTGGATGCTTTAGATTCTTCAGCTCTTTTAGCATTTTAGACAAACAGTATTTTAAGAAAAGGACCTAAGAAACCTCTTTTACCAGATACTGGATGCACAGAAATATCATTGTAATTTGATTGGAAACTCAGTATTTCAAAACGTTCTTACTCCTCCTCAAGCTTTTTTTTTTTTTTTAAATATAAACAATTCACATTTCAATTAGAATTTCATTGAGGTAACCATACATTTACTCAAGTAAGGCTTTGGGCTACATAACATACCTCTGGCTTCAACAAACATCAAATGATGTCTTTTGCATGCATTATGGAAATCACAGAAAACTTAAATCACACTCACCTTTCACCCACTGCCAGAATATAAGTTTAAATTTCAAAAGCAAGCAAAATGGATAAGAACAACTGTGAGTGCAGCTTACTCAGCACATGCTTTGACAGTTCCTCATTATTCAGAGATACACTGTTTTAGATCAGAGTGTTTGCAGGGCTGGGAACCAATTAGTAATTAGTCAGTTAAAGGGACAGTTCTGTGTAAAATTAAGGGTATACAAGTTTCCCAAGCTTCCTTTACATAAAAGCCTTGTAGCTCCACTGCAACTACAGCAAACATCAAAGGAAATGCAGATATTGACTGATCAGTCGCATTTGCAATAAGAGATAAACCACATAAACCATTTCTGAACCACAAATGACTACATATCCTATATATGAAGAAAGAAGCGAGCTGAAATGAAACACAGTGTTACACAGAAGTGAGCACAGAAGCAAACTGAAATTAAACAATGTTAGAATATCTGTGTAATATTATTATTAATACCATTTAAATAACCTATTTTGTTCCATCTTGAATTAAAATAGAAGTTCATGCAGGCATCCCAAGCACACAAGAAATGGGCTTTCAGATAAAGAGCATGAGTCACTTTTGCTGAAGAAGGGATGAATGTTTTCAAGAACTGAGGGTACAAAGAAGGTCACATGGAGTTTACCATGTCTATATTTTTTGCTCATCATGTTCCTTATTGCTTACTGTTTCATTTACTAGCCTTGAACAAAGGTGTTTAAACTGACCCATGACCCATATATGCAGGAAATTGTGCCCATTTATTCTGTAGAGCATTTATGAGATCAGGCACTGGTGTTAGATGAGAAGGCCTGGCTCACAATCTCTGTTCCAGTTCATCCCAAAGCTGTTGGATGGGGTTGAGGGCAGGGTCAGTCAAGTTCTGCCACACTAAACTCATTCAACTGTGTCTATATGGACCTTACTTGTGACAGGGACACAGTCATGCTGGAATAGAAAAAGACTTTCCCCATATCCCTGTGTTCCGCTCACTTCACTGGCTTCCTGTTTCTGTCCGGATCACCTGCAAAATCTCCCTGCTCACCTTCCAATGTCTGCATGGTAATGCGCCTTCATACTTAAAGGAACTCCTCACCCCCCAAAGCCACTCACACACTCTCAACTCCACCAACACCCACCTTCTCCTCCCTTCCAGCACCACTGGAGATAGGGCCTTCTCCTGCGCTGCCCCACGACTATGGAACGCCCTTCCTACACACTTCAGGGCTCCACAACTGTGTCTTCCTTTAAGAAAAGACTAAAAATGTTTCTTTTTAACCAATGTTTTAAATGATTATTTGATTGCTTGCTGTATTTTAATAATGAATGTTTTTACTCCTCTAGATTTTTAATTCTGTCTTTTAATATGTTCTTTTAATATTCTGTCTGTATGCACTTTGAGAAAATGTAAAGTGCAATATCAATTAATTTTATTTTTATTATTATTGTTGTTGTTATTATTATTATACTGCATCCACAAAGTTGGAAGCATGGCGTTGTCCAAAATGTCTGAAGCAAGATTATCCTTCACTATAAGTAAGGTACCTAGTCCAAACCCTGACAAAAACAAGTTTGTCCCAATACTTTTGTCCATGTAGTGTACACGAAATACTGTTACTGCAGTGTTGGTGTATTCCGTGTTTGTGGCTTTGTGCTCCAGCATAGTGATTCAGTTTTGCACAATCTGCATACTAATGAGCCCCTGAGTTTTGTCAACAGTGCTTATGCCCCAGCACTGACGTACGTAACACAAAAGAAAGAGAGCGTCTCTTGTGGAGGCGGATCTGTCCAACACTGAGGCTATTCAAGAGCCTCCACATCTGTAGCTCCAGTGTCAGAAACCAGTAAGCACTCAGTACTTCTCAGTACACCTGAGCCCCGCCCCTCCTTTCAGGTGTGTCAGGTGATCGAGACTGCGGAGGAGGGGGAGGAGCTTCATGAAGCGTAACAGCCCGAGATTAGAGGTCGAGAGAAACAAATGAGAAACATCAACTTCAAACCTGTAAGTTCTCAGTCTGTTTTATTTCGACACGTTTAAAGTATTTAATGAGGGTCATAATTTGTTGAAGGACGGGAGTAACACTGTAGCGTGTGAGCTTTTCTGATGCGGTTTTCCAAATATTATGTCTCGTTTTCCGAAGCAAAATGGCCAGAACAGAAGCTGCTTTCGTCTGAGAGTTTACTTTTGAGTGTAGTTCAGGTCCACTTTCCTTCTCTTAACGTTATGTACGCCTTTCCACACGGTTAGTAAACACTTTTATTTTCGACGTTTCCTCTCCCGAACCGTTTTCTTTCGAGGCGACTTTGTCTTAAGGGGTACAAAGGTTGCACTTACAGTAGTGCAATAGTGGTAAAGTTGATCATAGAGGCTCAACATAGTTGTTTTCTGCAGTAATTTCGCCATGGGTGATCAGCCCAGAAGGCAGAGGGGGCAAAGTGAGAGGACCGGAGGAACACACGGAGAAAGACGGCCACGACGAGACCAAAACAACCACAGACCACCGTCCAGCCACAGGTGGGTGGGTGTGTGTGTGTGCACACGGAGTGTAATTCACGTTTGAAAAAGATCACCCTCCTCCTTAAATACCACCAAGTGTCTTTATTTTCATGTAATTTTGCATATATAAAATATATATTTGGATATGTACATTTGGTTATATATATATACGTGGCCATTCTCCAGAAGTTTTGACCCTTTTTCTAAATGGCGGCAAGCATAGAATCGAACTGGAATGAAACAATGCTAGATGAGAATCTCTAAGATTATTATTAGTAATACCATTCAAATAACCTATTTTGTTCCTTTTCGATTGTACCCCAGAACGTCATCAGAGGATCCCAGGCATTCAAGAAGAGTGCCCTCAGAAAAAGCAGATGAGTCAAAGTGGATACACGTTTGCTCCAGAAGAGGTGAGTGTTTTCAGGAACTGAGGGGGAGGGTACAAAGAAGGCCAAGGGGAACTGATCATGTCTATATTTATTGCTCATGTTCCTTATTACTTGCAGTTTAATTTATTAGCCGTGGGAGGAAAGTGTACTAGCCTTAAGAGAAAATATGTAATTCTAGATTATTTGAGAACATGATATTCTCTATGTGCCGAGACCACGCCCAATGATACTGTGTGTTTCCTTTTTCCTTCTTTTGAGCTGGTTTAACTGGTTTGCCACTCTCAGGTTGTAGCATAGTGACACATACAATGAAAAGGCTTTCTCTTTCTCTCACTAAGTCTGACTACATTACATCTTGTCTTACACAGCTGTGCTGTTCATTTTTGACATTCTACAGTCATCTCGTCTGTGTTTATACAGCTGTAACATAGCAGCATTTTTTGTCCATAAGAGGTTTTAATTACCTAATAATTCATTGAATACAATTTGTGGGTTTTGAACAAAGTACCCTGATTCAAATCTTGGCCGTCAATGATCATGGATTCCAAGTAGAGGTATCTAGTGAAAGTAAATTGTTTATTAGATGAGCATCTTCCTTTTTCTTCCATGCTCAGTCTTTTTAGTGTGTGTCAGGACAGTATGTATATCTATCTATCTATCTATCTATCTATCTATCTATCTATCTATCTATCTATCTATCTATCTATCTATCTAT
>JBBPCW010000154.1:9111607-9122188 GCA_037974425.1 Phenacogrammus interruptus
TGACCAGTTCTCCCATTACTGTAAATGTAGCACATCAGTGGTGTTCTTTTAGCTCAGTACAGGCCAAAATCATCACACGCTTGCCTCAAACCATGTATGTCATCTCCAATACACTTGCTGATGAGGTCTGACACTGTGTACCATGCTGCTCGCTAAACAACTGTACAATATTCAGTCCAGATGATCTACAACCATTGACGGCCATTTTTGTCATGTGTAAATACAGTACACAGTGAAATTCTTTCTCTGCATTAACCTACTCAAGTGATGAAGCAGGTAGCCAGCGACACATAGCCCAGGGTGCAGGGTGTGGGGACGGTATCTAGCCAAGAGTACCCCAGTGGTGCCACTGGCAGTCCTGGGATTCAAACCCACAACCTTCTGGTGCCACCGGGTGGTTTGTGTGGAAGTTGGCCTGCTACGAACAACTTTGTGACAGCCACTGGGGGAACACACTGCTAGTCATGCTAAAATGCTTAAAATGTTGATGTGTAATGTTGCACTGATAGCAAGCTAACAGTCGCACTGTATAATTTGCACTTTCTATCAACTATTAGAAAACAGGACATGACCACGGCAGGAGAAAGTTTACATTTACGGCATTTATCAGAAGCTTTTATTCAAAGCGACTTCCATTCCCTAACTACAGGGGGCAGTCTCTCCCTGGAGCAAATGGGTCTTGCTCAGGAACCCAGTGGTGGTGCTGAAGGTAGGATTCAAACCCATTACCTCTTAGTCTAGAGGCAAGTATCCTACCCACTACACCACCGCCACCTTGATAACACACTTCCAATAACAATAAGCAAAAAATATCATATATTTTCTACATATTTATCTATTTTATATTGTTTCTGAATATGTAGCATAGGGGAACCCTCAGGGGTTTTGAGCTCAGCCTGTTCTGCAGAACTATTACTTCCTCATTAAGTTTTCTTTGGAAATAGCATGCCAGTGGTCAGGAATGCTCTTCCTGGAGATCTACTTTCCTGCAAAGTGTAGCTCTAACCTAACATGCTGCTTCCTCTACCTAAATCTGACCCAGCCAATCAGGGACATTTGAGGATGTTTATTAGCAAGAGAAGAAGAGACTGATTGTGATCAGAACTCCAAAGGAAGGTAGATCTTCAGGGCTGGATTCTGGACTCCAGGGATTTATGGAAGTTCTAGACATGACTGTGAATACAAGCCACATCCTGATTAGTGAATGGCTGTCGGCTCTGTGTTCGGATCCCTTGTTAAAGGAATTACTCCAAAAGTTTCCGGCTATCCATCCATAACCAAGGTCACGGAGTGAATAATAAATCAAGAGAGTGTTTCTCTATGTCTGATTTGTTAACGCATTACACACACAACTATATGAACTGACAGCTTGGGCTCGATGTAAATCAGCCCATTGTCACACACCCGCCTGCTTCTCATCCTTACAACTCAAAGACATTCCCACATTCCGGGTCACCAGACTACTGAGGTGGTCCTTTGCTTTTTTCCCCTTTTAAAGGTTGCACCTGCACCTCACAGGATTTAAGTTCGCCAGCCCACCCCGGAAGTCATCCACCCACTCATGTGCTTTGCTAACTTGGGTTACTAAGTTCCTAGTTTCCTCTGGTGTTCTTAGTGTTGCATGTTTTCAAATTTATACCAGTCTCCCTGGCAGCTACTGCTGATTTTATCTGTGCCATATATATTACTATATTTTTTTATTTACCACACTTTCATTGTAAGATCATATTACAGGTCCAAAGCAAACAATTACAACAGGCTGTACTGCTGCTGCCAGTGAACACAATAATAATGATAACCTTGGTCTGACCTGACTGCCTTGACATCCATCGCCACGTAGACTGGGTAAAGCTGATTTTATTGCTGCTGGCACTGAATAAGGCAATTAAAACAATTAAAATGTTGGAACCATACCTCTGAGACAACCATTAAACTCCTCTATTTATTTACTGTATGAGCATGTGGATCAACGTACACTCCTTTTGTAAATGCACCATTCATTTGCACTTAGTGCATGACTTAATATTATATAAAGTGTCTTCTTTTTATTTAAAGAAACATTTTTATAAATTCCAGTTACAGTTGACTTTAATAATGATGATGATGATGATGATGATGATGATGATGATGATGATGATGATGATGATGATGATTTAAAATGTGCGTACTGACCTATATCTCATACTCCACAATCCGAGTCTCAAGAGTGTGTACCTCTGAGTTCATTGCTCCTGAGGTTAGATATGATCATGTAATCCTTTCAAACACTGGCATTATATAATATTGTTATTTCTTTATTTGCTTTTATCGAGTCACTATACATTGGTTCCATCCAATATGCATCCATTACTGTAAAAATTTCTTGTTTCACCATTTTGAGAAAAAAAGAGGTCCAAAGTAGGTAGATTTGTTTATATCTGGAACTCAGTTAACTTAACAAACTTAACAAAAAGACGAGCCTAAAGATTATTTTCTGTACGTCTTGATTTTATGCTGACTTGCATTTTGCCCTACTCTGTAGTTGTGTTATAAACCTAGTGGTGGGCATGTCCAGCTTTGAGTTTAATCTTAGTGGGTCAAGGACAGAAAGTGCAACTATTACATTTACATTGCACTGTCAAAGGTTTGAGGTCACTTTGTTTTTCAAAATGTTTCCAACACAAATAAGCTTTTTTTTTTGCAATGAGGTAACATACAAGAGACAAATAAGGTTTACAGTATTGCTCATGTATGATATTTGTGATAGAATCCTCTTTAATTTCTACATATTTGGTGCCTTTGTTTTGATGTCAGCACACAGCAGCACAAGTCAGGTGTTCAAACCATTCTACCATAAGATTTTCTGTTTTTAATGTGTGGTTGGAAAACAGAACAAAAGAATCATTTGGCAAGACATTTAATTAACATGAAGCTGAACATGGCGAAATATGCCAAAAGTATTAAATAGTTAATTTATGCAGTGATCAACCATGACCATTTGATCTACATTTTCATGTGGGAGTAAATTACAACTCAGCTAACAGAGATTCAGTATTTGGGTTTAAAAAACCCAAATACTGAATCTCTGGGTTCTTTTTTAAATTATAAACAGACACCTGAAGCTTGTAGATGACCGTATATTTTATTTGAAACCTTGTAACTGATAAGTTATATATTTTACATTGTATGTAGTAGATTTACAGTGACTCCTTCAGTAAAGAGGCTGGACATAGAGCTGCTGCCAGACTAACAATCCAACTTATTATCAGTGTCTAGAGTGATCATAATTCTCACTAAATTTGACCCAGCCATCATAAATCAAAGCAGCTGGCCTATTCCACTGCCGCTTTCTAATTATGTGGCTCGTGTGACTGTATTGCATCCCCTTTTGTCTGTGGAAGAAAAAGTTCTGATTGGACCGTCTTCTATTTTGAGAGTTTGGCCAAATATAACAACCAAATGAAGTATTGCTTCAGAATTTAAATATTGCTGCAGAAAAGATTAAATCCAACAATCAATCATTTTACAAAATAAACAAAAAATTCAAGGGATGTATTTTTATTTCACAGGAATCATTACAGGTTTAGACGGTCCTTGGGATTTGCAACTGGATTTACTTTCTGTAAAAAAGCAAAAGCGAAATTAAGTTTCTAAAGAAGACAAAGGCGTCCCCATTTTTTCTGGTGGACTATGTACCATATTTTTCGCCATATAAGACGCACTTTTTCTTCCCCAAAACGGGGGTGGGAAAGTTGGTGCGTCTTATATTCCGGAGCATCTTATATGGCGAAAAATACGGTATGTCCACAATCTGCTATTCTGTAAAAGAAAAGCAAAGGTATTTATTAATCACATTGCTGTAGATCTCTCTTTGTGAGGACCAAGACATACATTTCCAGATATGAGGACCACTGTACAGTACGTTTAACAAAAATATGGCTTTTTCATCCCCAAACATAGGCACACACTCACAAACCCTATATAACACACCTTAGGTGACCTTGTGTTCCTTCTAAAGGAATGTGGACAGTGAGTTAAGCTTTGTGGGAGTGTGCATAGGCTTCTGTTCACATCACCAACCTAAACATCTCCAAACAGTGTGCCTGGCCACTGCTGAATGAGCTTAATGAGGTAAATCCCTTGTTAGGGAAACTTCTGCGTGATGAGAGTAGAGGACTGAGAGTGACTTCAGAAGCAAAACATGGCAGAGCTTTTTTTATTCGGAAGGCCTGTTAGACTGATGGAAGCCGGCCCAGCCAGAGAAAACAAATTAATCAAAGCTAAGTCATGTAGGGTCACCGCCAAAGCCCACAATCATAGAGACAGACAGACACATTCATACACACTGGAGGTATTAATATCTTTGGGAGGACTATCAGACTGCATCCATTAAAAGGGTTCTTAGAAGCAATGATGCAGAACCACTTTTGTTTTCCTACAACACCTTTCAGTGGATGAAGAACCATTTTTTGTAAACGAGATGTTGAATGTGAAGAACCTTTTTAATTAAAAAAAAGCTCCACATAATGTATTTGAGGGTGTAAAAAAACCCTACAAATATATTTTTCTGCCTTGAGGACACGTGGCCTGGCTAGAGCAACATTTATCAGAAAAACAAAAAGATATTATGCCATCAAATCATACTTTTGCTTTTCTTCGCCCCAGTACCCACCCTCTCATGAGGACAGGAGGCGGTTGCCATATAAGGTAAGGTAAACTGAAAAAGATGTCCTTGTTTAACTCAAAGAGACATCTGAGGACTGAAACACATCAACACCCACATACACCCCCCACCCCCCCAGACACACACACACACCCACACACACACACAAAAGGGCAGTTCATGAAATGTTGTTAGGACACTCTGTTTACAGGAGCTTTCTTTTTAGTTTTTATTCGTTTCTTTTTTGTTTGAAATGTTGGTATACCTTCACACCAGGTCTTATTTTGTAGTCTTATTTTGCAGTATCCAACTTTTGGTTATGCTGTATTGTTTTGTAGCTATGTATGTTTATTTATAAATAAAAAAGAATAAAAAATACATTATGATTGATCATGTGCGTGTGGGTGTCAGCTTATTAAGCTTCATACTGTCACTTTTGCTTTTCAGGATACTATAAAGCATTCCTAATGTGAAATTACACCAACTTTCTTCAAAAGTGAATCCTGAGGTGTGAACAAAGCTTTTCAGAGTGGTTTCATGTCAAATCTTCCATTGAATGTGCCAAATGTACCTGCGGTGATAGGAACCAGATGTCTGAAGAAGCTTTTAATGCCTCTAAATGCTACCTCTCGGAAAGTTATTAAATGAAATATTTGTGGAAAAAGCTGCCTGACGTCTGATATCGATAGGTTTGAGATTGTATTTTTGTAAGCATGTGCAGGACTGAGGCATGCATGCAGGAAAAATGAAAAAGGGTTATATTTGCTTTGCACACACTGTGATCCATAAATGCAAACATAAACCCCTTAACCACTACTGTAAAGATAGTCTGAGCTGCTATGTTGCTCTTGCATTGGCCTTTTTACATTAAATCATGGTTGAATAATAAAAAAGTTTCCTTTCATTTTTCATGTACAGTTTTTTCTGATCACACTAAAAGAAAACGTTCCCCACAATTGGCCGAACGTTACACTCAGTTGGCAAAACATCAGCCCAGATTTGCACAACACTAAGCAAACTGTCAGCTTCACACTTCTTGCAAAACTCCACACACAGCAATTTAAACACACTTTCAAATGACCACATCCATGAACCAATTGGTTAAACACAACCACAAGGTGTACAAACTCTTAGGCGCTCAATAATAAACACACCAATCAGATTTAGGCACAATAAAGGGGAACAGGTGAGTTAATCTGTTATTCCCAATCAGGGAGGACATGAGAGGAAGGAGAAGAGTGAGAATGAGAAGAATGAGAGTGAGAGAAGCGGGTGGATGCAGAAGCAGAGGCCATGGAGGAGCACAAGGCAGAGGTTAAGGAAGAGCTCGAGGCAGAGGTAGACCTGCTGGAGGGAGAGGATGAAGAAGAAGACCAAATTTTTCCAGCAAAATTTGTGAAACACTTGTCAGCCATTGACTTTGACAGAGGCTGGACTTAGAATCCTGCCAAGCCTCAGCAGACATACAGTGGCATCTGTAATCTTTGTCAGCATCTCATTTTGCAGTAAATTGGTAGCTTATATTATCTCCTGCATCTTTTCGGTCTCCATGCCTCATCATGTGATATTTTACTGTACAGCCCTTCACCACTGTGCCAACGTATGTCCTTACAATACAGCTCTCATTCTGTCATTTTTAGAACAAGACAATAATATTGTTATTGCTGCAAATGAGATGCGATACATTGTCACTGATTTCCTCTGGTCCAAAATTGGTTTCATGAACATGAATTTACATTTAATTTGAAGTTTACCTTCCACTGTACCCACCTTCCTAAACCCAATAGAAGAGTTTTTCTCAGCATGGTGGTGGAAGGCTTATGATCTACAGTCATATGTTCATGCACTTCTCATTCAAGCAATGTTGGACGCTTATAATCAGACTGATGTTGTATTTATTCAAGAATGGATCCAACATTCTAGAAGATTCTTCCATCGAAATCTTGCCTATGAAAACATAGCCTATGATGTTGATGAAGCTGTTAGGACAGACGCAGCTAAGTAGTGGGATGTTTCATTTTTAATCCCTCTTTTTGCATGTCTGTAGTTGTTGCAGTAAATAAAGAAGTACAGATTTGAGCTAATGTGGTGTTTGCTGAAGATATTTTGTGTATTTTGTTCATTAGGAAACTAAACATGCTAAACGTGATTTATTTATTAATGCATGTGTGTACACTATGACAACAAAACAGTGCTTTTATTAAAGAAATGTAGAGTTTTGCAAAGGTGCTGATATGTTCTGCTACTTGGGTGAAGTGTTTTGAAAATATGGGCCCAATTTTGAAAACTGTGCTGAAGACTTTGAAAAAAATATAGTAACAAGGAACTATTTTGACAGCAATGATATGCTAGAAACATGTTATTGAAGATAATAGTGCAGAATTATAATATTGCCCATGCAGGGTCAGGCAAAAGCCTTGCATGTGTGTCAATCATTTCTTCATCCATGCTGGACAAGACGTGCTCAGCAAAAGGCAAGAAATCATAACATGTTTGATACCAACAGATACATTGAGATTGAATGAATGACCACCACACAATAATGTGTACTTTGAAAGTGATGTGTGTGTGTTGGTGTGTGTGTGTGTGTGTGTGTTTGTGTGTATGTTTGTGTTTGTCTGTGTGTGTTGTGTGTGTTTGGCTGTTTATGTATATAAATGAGTGTTGGCTATGCCGGGATTTTAACATCAGTCAAATAAACACATCTCGTCTGGCTACTTCCATGCTAGCTGGAGAAAGGAGCCAGAGGAAGCCATACACAATGGATGCCTGTGCATGGGAGTGCGCGTGAGAAGTGTTTCCCACACATACACACACACACACACACACACACACACACACATACACAAAACACGACTGATTTGCAACTCCATACGATGGTGTTGCTGTAAAGATTTCGATGAGCGTGAGGGTGATCAACAGCAGTCGCTGTGTGATGACATGCTAATGCACGAATGATGACAACGCTGTTCCTGTAATCTATCAAAGCAAGTGACAGGTGTCAGATAAGGTGATGCTTATTATATATGCACAGTGAGCCTGTATATCTCAGGATTAAAGGGGCAGGTAAGAATAGATGGAAACGCACGCTGAGATGAGGAATCAGCCACAGTACAGTTGCTTCCTCAACATGTGTGCATGTGCATGTGTGTGTGTATGTGTATGTGTATGTTATTTTTGGCTTCCCCAATTAAGCTCTTCATGTGTTACAGTAAGAATGTGCGTGTGAATGTAGGGGGCCGGTTTTTAAGATGGACTAATCACATTAGTGTCCCATCCTCAGCCATGCCTAACTCTAAAGACCATCTCCAGTCAGGAGTCATTCTTTGGACAGATGGGAATGGGAAAAATGCTGCACATGTTAAGCTTCTGCACTCACTAGGGTCACATACTCTTCAAGCTTTACCTTACTTGACCTTATGGTAAAGGCGCCATCAAAAGAACACAATGTAACACCTTTGCAGTTAAGCAAGCCCCTGATTTGCTCAGTCGTTCCTCTAGCTGGTGTAGTATCTGCATGTATTACTGCATTATGTATAGTACAATACAGATGTCTGGAATGACACAAAATGTGTCACGAAACCTAGTTAGTTATCATGGCAGAAAATAAATATATGTGTACAATACAAATGCTATTACAGTTTTTTTCCGATGGCTTAAGCACATTTTCGTATCTATTGGCTATTTTTGCAAAACTCTACACACAAAAAACCTTATACCATATCAGCAAAACTATGTTGGTCTCTTACAAAAGCTAATAAATCTTGCTTAACTCTTCAAACCTTTGTAAACGTGGTATTTTTGTATCAAACAGTTAACACAAACCAACAAAGCCTTGCATTGATGGGAATGATGGTCATAGACCTTTCTGCGTCAGGCATTCGGATTCAAGAACGGAGAGTAAGGGTGGTTTAAATTTCAAGTATGAAAGTTTATTCTCAAACATCAAAACAAACACAAGAAAACATATCATTTCACTGAAAGAGATCTGGCCACAGAATTCTTCTAGTAAAAGGCACCGGGGAAAATGTCTCCTGCAGTGCTGTTTCCAGGCCTGACCTGATGCCTGGTCAATATCCTCACATGCCTCTTCCATTGCCTGTAAAGGAGCCTTGCGTTGATGGGGATGATGGTCATAGACCTTTCAGCACCAGCCGAAGAAGAACTCTTCATTCGAATTCAAGAATGGATAGTAAGGGTGGAGTGATCTGTAAACCAGTTGCGGACCAAAGCAGCCCTATGGAAACTAACATTGACCCATATGATGATGTACCTGGTCTGCTCTGGTCTCTGAACATTAGTGAGTATTTAATGTAGGAATGTAAAAATGCGTAAAAATGTCCAGGAATGTAGTAATGTGTGCAGTGTTATATGGGCCCAGGGTTGCATTGAGGTGAACAACACCATTTGGACTTATAGCTGCACACATACTTATGTTACCACCACGTTGTCCTGATTATGGCACGGTGTCCAATAATGTTCCTGCCATGTCTCCTCGTTTTAGTGAAGTTAAAACCTGCCTCATCCACAAAAATCAGCTCATGACCCATGGCATCTAGTCTCACCCTCAGACGTCACGCCCATGGACCGTTGGCTAAACGTCTGATGCATATGGTACACTTAACTGGAAACACTTCAGGAATGTCGAAGTCGTCATCTGATTGGTTGAATTTTATCGGATTTCCGAGGGATGTGAGTGAAGATCTGGCTAAGCGAGACTACATGGCATCTACCTCTAGCTCCATCACTCTCTTTCTTTCAAAAGGGACTCTGTAAATTTGTTGAATCCTGATTCTGTGGTGTGCCAGTACACAAGATAATACAGAGATCCTCACATTGTTTGTTTTGGAAGGTGGTGTCATCCTCTATTATGCGCTGCTCTATTTCTCATAGCCTAATGGAATTATTTGTGATCACCATTTTGACTATATGGGTCTCTTGTTCTTCAGTGAACATTCTTCCTCTGTCCCCAGAGGAATTCTGTAGAGTAACAATTTCAGATTTTACATGTACAGTATTGTTGTGTCTCTCATTAGAGTGTGGTACTACTACAAAACTTAATGTGAAGTAACTGTTTCTCATTTCGAAATGTCGTTATGATGCTTGCTACAGTGCAGCAGCTCAGGTTAGGATGATCCCGTTGGCCAGTTTCCTCTTTAGGGTCATTCCATGGTTGATCACATGATCCACTATTGTAGCTGATGACATCAGTAATTCTATTTCTTCTAACCTTTCCTCCTTACTCTTCACCTCCTCCTCGTCGTCTTCCTCTAAATTCACCTCCTAGTCTTCGTCCTCCTCCTCTTCCTCCTTCCACTTCACCTCCTCGTCCTCTTCCTCTAAATTCACCTCCTAGTCTTCGTCCTCCTCCTCGTCCTCTTTCTCTAAATTCACCTCCTAATCTTCATCATCCTCCTCTTCCTCCTTCCTCTTCACCTCCTCGTCCTCCTCCTCTAAATTCACCTCTTAATCTTCATCCTCCTCCTCTTCCTCCTGCTTCTTCACCTCCTACTACTCTTCCTCTAAATTCACCTCTTAATCTTCATCCTCCTCCTCTTCACCTCCTTGTCCTCTTCCTCTAAATTCACCTCCTAATCTTCATCCTCCTCCTCTTCCTCCTGCTTTTTCACCTCCTCGTCCTCTTCCTCTAAATTCATCTCCTAGTCTTCGTCTTCCTCCTCTTCCTCCTGCTTCTTTGCCTCCTTGTCTTTTTCCTCACCCTCCTCTAATTCTCACCCTTCTCACTCTTCCCTCTCCATTGTTCTCCACACTGAAAGTTTACCTGTGGCTTATTTATTGTGCTCATGTTGATTGCAAAGTGAATTAATTATCTAAAACATTTTTCCCATGTGACAGTGTGGTTATACAGGTGGCAAAATAGTGTAAATAATAGTCATAATGTGTATAGTTTTGTGTGTTGATCATTTGGAAATTGTCTG
>JBBPCW010000154.1:9286529-9297279 GCA_037974425.1 Phenacogrammus interruptus
TGAAGTGTTTCCAGTTAAGTGTACCATATGCATCAGACGTTTAGCCAATGTTCCATGGGCGTGACGTCTGAGGCTGAGACTAATCTTGTCCTATCCCACAAAAGGGTGACTGGAGCACAACTTGCTGAACAACTAAATGTTGGCTACGGTAGGAAGGTGTCTGAAGCAAAGCATATCACAGCTTGTATCTGAGCAGCCACAGACTAGTCAGAATGTCAAACTGACCCCAATCACATTTTCTTCTGTCATGTGGCCAAGTGTGTGTGTGTGGTTTACCTGGGGAAGATATGGCACCAGGATGCAATATGGGAAGCAGGTAAACTGGCAGAGTCGTTGTGATGCTCTGGGCCACGTTCTGCTGGGAAGTACTGGTATTCATGTGTCCATACCTACACATTGTTTCCAACCAAATACACCCCTTCATGACAGCAAAGTTTCTAATGGAAGTGGGTTTCAGCAACACAATGTCACACTGCAATGGTTTGAGGGACATGTCAACAGTGTTGACTTGGATTCCAAATTCCCCAGATACCCCTACTGGGCAGCAGCTTTTAATGCTTTGGTTTAATGCTACCATAATGCTACTTAGGCATTTTTACACATAAGTACACACTATTATATATTGATTCCGTGGTTGCCCGTCACATATTTGAGACAAATTACATGAGAAATTCTGACATTAAACGCTCTTTTTTTTGGCTCCTTCAAAATCAGGTGCCCACATCAGAAGCTTGTTTGATCATGCCTGCTTTTATTATTGGCTAAAATCAAATATTTAATCATTTCAAAGGTTCTTTAAATAGGGTTCTTGTTCATTCGAGGTTTGGTGTCACAAACAGGAGGTTCTGGAAATAGGATGTAAATGCTAGTTAAAGATGTGTACTAAATAAAACAAGGAACTAAATAAAAACATGAAATAACACACAAAAACATGAGGAAATTTATATAATTTAGGAATGTAATATCAAGGATAACAGAGGGTAGACAACACAGGAAAAGGAACCTAAACCAGACAAAAACACCCTGAGACACAGAGGTAATTTTATATAAGATGAGACTAGAGACAACAGGGAAAGGAGGAGTAACAAAATCATACACAGGTAAACACACTAATGAGGGGGCGGTGCTAAGGCAGAGACAGGAAACACAATAACAGCAGCACTAGGAGACAAGCACATGGAAAATATAAACAATACAGGACAGAGTTAGGTAAGAACAACAAAGGGGTGGATGTTACATTTAGTAAAAAACAAATACTATACTATCAGAACAAAAACACCATCCCTGTGAATTGTAGTACCACAAGGTACAAGCAACATAATCTTTAAAGTGCAAACATGTGTCTCAGGGGGAAGAGATATTTATACCTTTTCATAGCTTAAAGTATTTAAGTGAAATAGAATATTGAAAACTATTCTAAGAGCTATAAAATTAAGAGCAATTCTGTTCTGTTACTAAAGGTACCAAAAATACGCCATGACAGTTCATGTTATACATTGGTATTGATCGTTAACCATATAATCCACTATTTATAAGTAACTTTATATATATTATTTTTTATATATGCCCCACCCAGAGTTAGTCCCTGCCTCATGCCCATAGACCTATGGGTACCCATGACCCTAGTAAGGAGAAAGCAGTTACAGAAAATGAAATCAATTAAATAATTTATTTATATATTACATATATTTTTTTTGTTTTGTTTTATTTTTCGTTAAGTAGACTAAATAAAAGTGGCTAAAAATGTAACGCTTTGGATATAAGAAGCATTATGTATATTCATTTAGTGTGCATCTTTCCCAGTCATTTTACAATCCTCTAGAAATTCGCAGTGGCGAATATTATGAGGAAGCAGGAGGTCATTTGGGCCACAAAATATCTGACAAAGAGTGATCAAGGTAAGATACTTACTGGCAAAAACCCAGTATTAAGTTAAAATTAAGTTATTTCTTAATCCTGTATCATTATGCACGGATACAGAAGACTGATGCTAGGTATTTGAAAATTAACATACGAATTGGCAAAATGGCAGGAATTTTTCCACTTTCTCTCTCCTACCTGCTGACCCAATCAGAAAGAAAATAAACACAGTCTGAGCAGTTTTCTAGCCAGAAACACACTCATATACCTCCCTCCGCAGTTCTCCCCTTCACCCGCTGACCTGACCACAGAACCTGCTGCGCTGCCTCAGCCGGCTACACGACTCCAGTTAGCTTATATAGGCTACCAGTGTAGGAACTCACACCCTTCAAAGGGAAGTTTTCAGGAGGTAGAGGGGTTCATTCAAGGGACCCTGGGCCACCAGAGTCAGTGTACACACGCCTACACACATACACAGCTACCTAGTTCAGAGAATCGTGGCCACCTCAGTCAGCGCTAGTCCTTCTCCAAATCAAAAAAAAGCAGGATATGGGGGATCTTGTTCTAAAGAGCCGCTCACACCGCCTGTTGTTCTTGGCATTTTAAAGTAAAAAACATTCCAGTGAAGGTTTTCGATTAAAGTGAAGGTGAGAGAGGGTTTACGCCTTCTGGTGGAAACGATCCAATTTGGAATTTCTCTATATTACCAGCTTTGAACATTAACACCAGCACAGATGAACTGCCTTTAGGTTTGGATTAGTCTTGGATACACTGGTGGATTGCTTGGGTCTGAATATTAAAACTAATGATTGAAAAATAAACCCATAAAATAAAATACTAACATGGTTTCTTTCCCAATGTATGTTATGGATATGAGGAACTGGGTTTGTGCCCAAAACATTGATGCGATTTAAAGAAACTTTGACTCACACAACAATAGGATTGTAACTCATCCTGGTGCTGGGCTGTTGATGTGCTGGTTGTTTATGTTTGGGCACAGCAGTTAGCAAGACAATCCGACACCTGACCAGAATGAGCCTCCGCCACACCCAAACATAAACAACCAGCACGAGGATGTGGGGCCGTGGTGCACAAGGCCTGGACATCACAGTCACCTGTACTCAGAGGCAGTAGGTTTGAAATGAGCCAATCCGAGAACTTTTTTATTTCTCCTTGCTGCTAATATGCGCATCTGTGGCAGCCGCTGTCCAGAATTTCCAAAAGTGGAGCATTTTGAATGCGATATGCCTAACAGACAACTAGTGTGCAACTGGCTTAAAGTTTCTGCCATATATATTCCTTTGTTTATGGTTGGTCTGAATGCCTGGCAGATTGTCTGATTTAATGACTGTATGTCTCACAGATTTTAAATGCTAACACTCACAGGCTCATTGTCCTGAAAGCACCTCAAAACAAATTTGGCATCAACACGTCTGAAACAATTGGACACTGTTAGTCTAGAGCCATTTCATTATTAAATTACAATCTCAAACCCCATGTTATTCATTTTACTGCAGTGTATGTAATACCAGATCTGTCTCTTCTATGAGACATTCTGTTTTTCCACTGTGCTGTCATTTAGTTAAAGCACTTAGCCACTATTAGTGGGCCTATAAAACATAAAAGTGCTTCAGAATCATTTCATTTTGTTCGTGCATCATTGTTGTGCTGCGGTGAAACACTACCTCTAAACACCATGCACAACATGCTGTGACATTTGCGGATCTTGTGCACAAACAACTTCTTTATGATGTTCTGAACCCACCACACAGATCCCGACTGGAGAGTGTGCTGAAATCTGTTAAAATTAAAACATATATAAACATTCCTCAGCACTAAGCAAGGCATATAAGCTGAGGTATGACCACCTTAGCAGAGGGAGAGCTCCCAGTGATATAAGACAGGCCCTTGCTACAAGAAGTCCAGCTGTTGTTCCAGCCCAAAAACACACAAGATGTTTTTACGGGAATGTTTCTTCGTTGTTTTACAAAGACTTAAAAACCCAAACTGACGCATGAATGGCCTTATTACACATTCTCCTTATTAGTCATCGCTCCCAGTGTCTTAGAACATCGCGAAGGCCCTATGGATTCAAAAGAGACTAACATGTTTTATGAGCCAGTATAATGAATTCCTCTCTGTTTTTTGGACAAATTGTGGAAAACGCTTAAACGTGAGACAATAGGGAATCTCGTTGTGCCGGCAAGCAAAAGTGCATGTCTCAGCAGCTTTTAAGAAACAGATCCACTAAATAGTAACAGCTGGAAGGTTAACTACCAGCCTCCCTAAGGAACCAGAGAACTACTTGAATATGAAGAGAGAGAGAGAGAGAGAGAGAGAGAAAGAGAGACATGGAGACAGACCAAGACAGAGAAAGGTGTGGAAAACAAGGAGAAGAAGATAGAGGACAATGTAAAGGAAAAGAAGAATATGATGATGGTGATGACGATGATGAAGCAGAACACAAAGAGGAAGATGATGATGGAGGGAAACACGGATCAGTTAACCAGTGGGAAATGTCCATTATATCCACTAGGATGTAAGTTTAATCTAATTATCATCTCTGTGCTTTCCTGTTTAGTGTAATGAAGCATCACAGAGCAGACGGAGATATGAAAGAGTGGGAAGTTGTACATGTCAGTGTGTCAGTTTGGTTTTAGGCTTTTATATTTAGTTTTGAACTGGAGGCGGGAGATTTTGTGCAAACATCCTCTGATCTCCCTTGACTCTCGACAGTGAATGCTAGGGAGAATACTAAGCCTTCATCCCACAACAATTTTCCTTGTTTTTACTTTAAAAAAAGTCATTTATTTTGGATGAATTCTCTTGCGCTGTGGCTCTTCAGTAAAGTGCGCAAATTACAGGGCTGCCTTGAGTCCTTAGGCCACAATGTTAGCCATCAATGGTTGTCTCTCACACTGACCAAGTGCAAACCGCTACTGTGGAACATGACTTGGCAAAGTCCTCAAAGTCTTGCATAAAAACATGTGGGAATATCTTTATTCTGGGGCAAAAACATTTGGAAACATTCAACATCTCAGGCAGAGAGAAGGACGGTTAATGTAACTACGAGAAACCTCCATTCACAGGCCGTTTATTCTTCCCTGAAGACAGAAGGATTCATGCTGTTTCAGCTACATTACCTCAGCAATTATTTAATGCTCCAAAATCACTACCATCCCCCGGGTTCAGCCAGAACAGGTCTGTTTGTCTGAAGTAAGCTTTGGAAGTGGCATAGAATTGACTTTGAGCGTGTGGGGCAATGCTACGTGCTACGTGCAGATCCCTAACCACACATGGTGCCCAAGCCATTACTCAAAGCCATTAGCCTTTCTGTAGTGATGAGCCAGAGTCACGTTTCTCAGTACACTACAGTTACCATCAGTAACGTCATCTTTTGCATCCAAACACCCTGGTGGTCATACTCTCCTGATTAGCTCTCCTGGCTATGGAAAAGATTCTAATTCCTCACAGATGGCTACTACAACCCTTAACTGAATGAATGGGATTCCTGACAGAAAATATATCAATCCATGCGAAAACTTAACAACCCTTTCAACGATTTGTTTCAGAGGCCATTTCCAACAATTTAGTAAAACAATTCATGTAAGAAAATTCAGGAAAATGGGCAGTAAAGGTAAGGAAACCATTAAGGATTTAATATAAAAATGGCTTTGTTGCTCCTCAAATGCATGACTCTGAATAGAAGACTATAGGGGTTCAACAGAACCATCCCAGACTGTTTATACCAAAAAAGGGGCTCATAACTCACCTGGCCTTCCCTCTTCCCCAATCACCCCCATTGGCATCTGCAAGCTGTAGTAACAGAACTGGCTTTTAACTTTCTCCTCCAAGCATGTTGAGCGATCAGAGAACCCTCCCAGCGTCTAGCACTATGTGAGGGGATAGTTAGTAACTGGAACTGGCCATTGCTAGAAAGTTGGAAGAAAACACAGCAAAAACAGACTGACTACTGGATAAAATAACACTGGTTATTTTTGAATCATGCAAGTAGCTATTAAAAATGAAACAGTGTAAATGCATTTAAGGTGTTCAAATGAAAACAAAGTAGTTAAGATAGAATGGACTCACTCCACACAACGGAACTGATATAGTGCACTCTTAAAACAAACAGTAATTTTTACATATAGAAGTATCATTATTTCTCAGAAAAACTTATGCAGATTGAGGTACTGTTCATTTTCACCATAGCTTTCTTAATCTTCAATGCTTTACAGTACTCAAGTAAATGTTGCACTCACCATGTAATGTTGTGTTTTCATTAGAGACCAAGGGTCCCAGTCTTCAATACACTGACAAAAAAAATAAAATGAACATACACCAGAGCAATAAGGGCTGTTGTACTAGATAAATGACCAGAGAAAGCAGATTTCTCTCACCATAGCAATCATTACATTCTGACATGAGGATGTCCACACTATTCATACACCATACTGTACACCCAAAACATCAAAGACACATGCGAGACACATGCTCATCCAGTGGTTTTGTGAAATACAGAGACCTGTCTCCTCTATTCAGCAGTAACAGCAACTAGATTTTGGAACAATGCTGTGAGAATTTCACTGCATTCAACCACGAGAGCACTAATAATATCTGTTACTGATGTTGGATGACACTAAATGCATTTAGTCTTAATCCATCTCTTCAAAAAACACAGTTTAATTGCCACACAGTCTAGAATTGGGAAGTTCCATACCCCTCTTGCAAATGGCCTGAGCACGGTGACCTTATCTCAGAGCATCCAATTATATTGGCAGAACTGTTCTTTGGAGATTGTACAAGCTTTGCGTGCATTGAATGCCTGTGTCAGCAATTAGTGCTTCTTAAAGTAGCTGAATTTACTAATTAGACGGAGTGTTTGGATCCTGTTTTTGGGATGATTTCCTGGCATGAATCTGTATCTAGAATTTAGCAAGCATTCACTGTTACGTGATGTAGGGCCTCTCCTCGGTTTAACTGAGGATTCCACACGTGCCTGGAGGCCAAAAGCCACATTTACATTTGGAGATTAGCTCTGAAGTATAATGTAATGCTCCAGTTTGCAGCTGGCTATGTTATTGCTCCGTGAGCTATCTTTGGTGTTCTTGAACCCAAGCCAATGCATTCATACAGCTTTGTTATTGCTCATTCTCAGATTGTTCCGCCAAACATCTGGATGCTGCTGACCCTGATTGGCCCTGATCTCTCGCTATTGACAACCAGAGACCTCCAAAATAAAGGCACACTTCATGGAGGTGTGACAAAGCCGTTGGGTGAGGCGAGGCTTTTTTGTTTTCGACGTGTGCTCCACGTTTCAAACGTTCAAGTACAGCCTGAACGAAGAGGAGAGAGGGGCTCCTAATGAAGAACAGGTCCTCAAAGCTCCAGGCCAAGGCAGGAATGTTTATTTAGATGGATGAGCCAAGAGTGGGCCAGCTGGTTTGAGTTGTGAACAATACAGGAGATTCAGCACACATGTGGTTTCCATTAAAAAAAACTCCCTTTCTCACTCTCTCTATCTACCCCCACTTTCATCATTTACCCCCCATATGTACCCCTTCATTATACACCCTCAAACAGTGCTCACTCACACTTACAAACATCTACATGCACACTCACACACCTTGATCCTCAGATCTTCCAGCATGATTCATGTGACTTCCTGCGCAACTCAAGATGTTTCTCTTCTGTTTGTCCATTAAAATACAAGCCCCTTTTTATCTATTTCCTTTAATTTCTCCATCTGTGTATCTGTATATGTGTCTTTATGCATTCTACAACTATCAGGCCACATAACCTGATGTCTAAGCAATTCCAGTGGCAGAGCCAGAGTCTTCCGTTTTCAGCTTTTTATTGAATGAAATATGTCAGACTCGAAACTGCTCGGAACAGACTGCACCACAGAGACCCTGCAGAAACAGTCCGCCTCCTTTAGACACTCTCACTTTCGCTCGCTCTCCTTCCCCTGAGTGACTGACACTATCCCAACACAGACCTTCTAACCTCTGTAACTTACACAAATAAAAGCATGGGTTCATAACTAATAAGGTAATAGATGATTCATGGGATAACAAATGGGAGATGGATTGCTGGAGGCTCTCAAAGTATTTGGGAAAAATAATGTGCAAGTGGCTGTCCTCCTCCTCTTTGGCTCTTTCTCCGGCGAGGGGTCAAGAAAGCGGTACACTCCTTCAGGCACTGGGGGAGTTGGCTTGCAAGGTTGCTTCAGCTTACTGGTCACATTGTTCTTCTATTATTCATCGATAAGCAATCAGCATGTTCTTCTATTATTCTCTGAAAACTTGATGAAGTGCAGTTTGCCGGATTGACTGTATTTATCCAAACAACCCAAAACACCTTGCAGATTGATCTGTCGTCTATGAAGCTTTTATAAATGTTCCTTCTTACATTTACGGCATTTATCAGGCGCTTTTATCCAAAGCGACTTCCATTCCCTAACTACAGGGGGCAGTCTCTCCCTGGAGCAACTTGAGGTTAAGGGTCTTGCTCAGGGACCCAGTTGTGGTGTGCGGAAGGTAGGATTCGAACCCATGACCTCATGGTCCGGAAGCAAGTAGGATACCCACTGAGCTACCACCACACAGTCATACCTGATTTTCTTTCATTATTTAGCATAACCACTGTTTTGAATTTAGCATTGCCACTGTTTCAATCTAAATAACCAAGAACTGCTGCGTTACACGCATACACAAACTCAACAATCCAAGAAATTGTACCCCAAAACTGACATGCGTATCAGTTCTATACTGTTCAAGATAGAGTGTCACATGCTTTTGGCCATGAACTTAGACACCTCAAGCACTAAATCATCTTTGAGTCCTGCCAACCCCTGTGAGGCAAAAACCCCTCCCGACCCTGCGAGCATAAAAGAGTAATTACCAAACTGCGTGACATAAAGATAATATTTGCGAATGCTGAAGCAGCTCGTATATGTGTTTGTACAATGTGGGGATCCCTCACTCACTCCCTTGTCCCTTAGCGACCCTGAGGTTAAACAATAACACAACATTAATAATTGGTGTATGAAATTAGTAGGCCTTGCTGCTGGCAAGCAGGCTGGAAAGACCTTACACCTCTGGCATGTCGGAGCCCAACAGGCTTCAAAAGGTTTAGCTGGGGGTTAGAACACTGTGAGAACATCTGGGTGGTCGAAGAGACTCCAGAGGTAGATGCTTCAAATCTAGCATACAAGGCAAAAAGACAAGGTATGAAATTATTTATCTAACGCAAGACCTGATTATATAACCTAGATATGTATCAGGGTAATTGGGAAATAACAGGTCTTCTCCCTATGGGGGGTGCTTTAATTGCGTTCGAGTATAGTCATGCATCATACTAACATTTGAAACAGTGTGAAGGAGGAAAAATGCAGCAGTGTAACCGAAGCTCAATAAAGTGATGTATGGGTGTGATTTTTCGCCATGTACAAAATGACATAATGTTGGCATTGGCAGCAGCCAGGCTAAGCTGATGACAGGGTCATTTCCAGCCCTGTCTTACACTCCTAAAGAGAGGCTTCTCATTTTCATTTTTTTTTTCCTGCTTGCACATAGTCTAAGAAAGTTGACCTGGTCTGATTTCTATCAAGGTTCGTTCACAATAAACCGCAAAGCCTGCTTCTATGTTTAGTTCTACTATGGCAGGAGTTTCCAATTCTGATCCTGGGGGGCCAAAGCCACTTGGTTTCCATGCTATATGTCAACTTCTACACTTGCAGCCAGTTACAGCTCTTATGAACTTTAAAGCAGGCTAGTTACAGCAGGATTTTTAAGAAGCAGAAGTTTTATATACAAGTTAAAGCTTTACACATGTGGCATAGCATAGTTTACAGAAATGTACCTAATCTAATTTCTATTAATGTGTGTGTTTTTTTTCTTCGTGTTCTTCTGTGGCAGGAGTGTCCAGTTTTGCTCTTTTAGTGCAGGGAAGTTATAATGCAGCTTTTCTAGATTCGGACTTATTGGACATTCCACTATTAGCTGGTGCCTTAGTGGTTAGGAAGTTGCCCCTACGATCAGAAGGTTATGGGTTTGAATCCCAGGACTGCTAGTGGCACCACTGAGGTACCCTTGAGCAAGGTACCGAGGTTTTGTGCACTGTGTGTTCACGTATAACAAATGGACACTTTACACTTAAACCATATGTTTTAATCATATGTCTAATAAAATCTGTATTATCTTTTGTGCACTTTAGGTTATTCTGAATTTGCCTGGCCTATCAGCTGTTAGCTATTCTTGCTTATCTATCCATCTCCCTCCTTTCATCTAAGAACCTCACTCAGCACTCTGTCATCCTGAGCTGGAGAGACTTCACAGGAGGCCTGCTAAGAGAGACACCCGGGATAAGGGAAGAGAGGGGGCCGTCATGTCTCTGCCTGGCACAGGAGTACAAATTCTGGAGTATGGATTTCACACTGTGACCCATCTCCAATCCAATGGTCAGAAATAACCACTCTAGCCTTGGCACAGTCATGCTTGTTGCTCTACTTTAACAAGCACTTTCCCTCCAAGCATAACGGCACACTTTTATATTTAACTGTTTGACTTAAATGTTTAAAAACTTTTTTAAAGGTTTAATTTAACAAAGTGTACAAGTGAAACATTACATATTTATATGTATTAGGGCTGTAAAGCGATTAATTAAAATTAAATAGTTAATCGCAAATCTGGAAAAAATTAATCGCGATTAATAGCAATTCTATGTCAACCCTATATATAATATATAATGAACACACTAAGTCATCAATTTTACAAAGAAGGCTTTGTTTATTTTAAAAGCACTTTTAAAATCTGTGAGATAAAAACAAAACTTACTTTTGAATAGAAAATGCAGAACATCTTCAAACCTGAAAGAATCTCTGTGTTAA
>JBBPCW010000154.1:9326829-9337213 GCA_037974425.1 Phenacogrammus interruptus
TGAGAAATGTAGTTAAACTAGTAGCGTCACTACTAGTAGCGTCACTACTTGTAGCGACGCTACTGCCCATCACTGGTACCTCAGTGGTGTCCCTGGCAGTTCTGGGATTCAAACCCATTACCTTCCAATTGCAGGGGCAACTCCCTAACCACCAGGCTACTGGCTGCCCCATGTTATCACAGAAAACAGGAAGAAGATGGCATTTTTAAACAAAGCAACTAAACCTTGGGTATATATAGAACGTTTCCCAAAAGAATGAATCAAACCTGAATCACAATGCTGCAAAAGGAAAATTACATCTTACCATAGACCCTGTGAGGCTGTAACTGCCTACAAAGGCATACAAATGACTACTTTTACTCATTCCTGGTGTCTGGATTTCAGTTTAACTTATTAACCCTGTCTTGGTCCATGTTTAGGAATACATGCATTCTGAACACATTTATAAGTGTATAAGTGTCTGAATACTTATGTCCTGTCCGTTTACAGTTCCATTATTTAATCAAAGATTGCTAATGCTGACTGTTCTAATGAAGAGAGTGCTCCTCCAGGCTCATGTAGAGAATGTTGGGCAGCTGGTAGCTCTCTGGAACAGGAAAGGGGTAAGGGTGGCAGTTTCACATATATGTGTAAAAGCTTTGATCTCTAGTGGAGTAATGTGCTTATGCTATCCTGAGCCTGGCACATGACCCGGCCCTATATTATATATCTGAGGATATGAACATACTGCCACATTATCACATTACCCTTTCCCTCTGGCTCATTAATAGGTTTCCAGTGGCCTTCTTTGATGCCGGAGAAGTGCTTAGCCAAAAGTGTATACCAAAGAGATTGCCAGGGCAGGACTCTGGGTAATACAAATCAGGGGGAGAGTACAGAAAGATTGTATGAATCTGCACCTGTCAAACACTCTCTGGAGGGTGATAATGCCAAAGAGAGCAAGAGAGACAGAGAAAGTAAGAGAGAGAGAGAGAGACTCTGACTCTCTCATGCTAAGCCCAAACAGACAGGAGCCATAGATCATAGCAGAGCCAGTGAGTCTAGCAGACAGACAAGAAGGCAGAAGGAACCTGAGAATGTTTAAAGCAAGGCACTTAGGCTGGACTGATTACATTAATCTGTCCACTAAAGTGGCAAAACCACACTTCTAATACACACACATATGTATATATATATATACATATGTATGTGTATGTATGTGACACTTACTTTATATAACACAGTACTTGCATGTATGCATGTGTGAAACAGATTTGTGTTGTTTTCCATTGCTTTCTTTGGCCTGTTAGTAAGAGGCCTCCTGCAGTACGAAATATGACATCCTTTAGTGGTCAAAACTTTACTCATCCAACGATGAACAAAGTGGACATTTTAGCCAAATTCACCAAGATACACTGTTAGCAAAAATCATTCTGTTAGAAAAAATCATCCTCCTGGTGTCGAGTCATTTTGAATCCTTTTTGACACGTTGTTTGAGGACATGTATGCATTTAAATGCTTTTTGGACAGTTCTGAATAGAACCATTGACTTTACAAAAGAGCTTGTAAATAACCATGAAGATATTTTTAAGGATACAGTCTCTAAAACATTCATTCACTCCTGTGATTATTCATCCATTCTTTCTTTCTTTCTTTCTTTCTTTCTTTCTTTCATTCTTTCTTTCTAAGATCAACCTCACTGCAAAAGAGTCAAGTGGCATGAAACTTCACCAACCTCATCTAAGATTGATTTAGGTTATTTTATATAACTGTTGTTAATCATGTCAGTCATTTTCCAGGGACGTAAACATCACTCATGGCATATTTCAGCAGTTTGCTACAAACTATAATTCGTTGTCTTACTGTAGTAGTAAGTACTGTAAGTGTGATGATTCATGGCCTGTTGTGATTTTGCATTTGGAACAGGGACATTAGGATTAAAAAAGTTTATTATGACATAAGCAGAAGGAAATATTTCGCAACATTATCTTTTACTGCGTTATATAAATTCGTTTTGGTTTTTCAGTAGAACAGTGCCTCAGGAATGTTCCACAGAATAAAACATTAATAAGCAGATGCATTTCAACAAGTGGCAACAGCTGTGGGTTTCATTCATGCTAGTAGGTCATACTGGAATCATTCATCTAATAGTGGACTTGTAACAGCATGGTGTGAGTAATATGCTGTATTTGTGAGAGGAGCTCTAAATGTGTGTGTGTGCGTCGGGTGGGTGGGGGTGTCTGCCTTCATAAACTTTCTTTAAACACATCGTAGCATTTAGCTTACCCACTCTTACAGCTTAGCAAGAGTTTAACAGCTTCAGAAAGACCAGAAGTGCTTCTAGATGATACCATGCCAAGGCATAGCACACACAAAATTCTATTCAAGTGACAAGTTAATATACTTCTCATAATGACTGTGTTAATGTTCACACTTTTCCCAGTTTAGATCACCATGATCATTACAGCTAGCACTAAAGTAAATAAAGTACCTCAGGGGAAAATATCCTACATTTGTTTTGTCTGCTCATTTCTTTTGTATCGTTTCATTTGTCTTTTCGTTTCTGCTTGTCTCTGTTCTTTATTATGTTAATATTTTTATTTTTAGATTCAATGATCATTCAGTACAGCATGTTGATTTCGAACGTGCTCTATAAACAAACCATGCTTTTTAAAGCTGTAGCTGAAACGTGAGAACAACAGGTGACTGAGAGCACCTCTAGGTCACTAATAAAGAAAAATTATAGAGGACCCAGGAGTTCACCTACAGTTAAGCGTCCCTCAAATTATTTTCTACTCGAAGCTTCAATTTCCTCCTGCCAGATGCAGTGACCCAGAAACCCCCGGCACTGAGGCACGTTCAGCGGAGAAACGCAGTTCAAAAGGTTCATCTTAGTCCACCCACTCACTGGGGAGCAATGCCGTGTTTGTTGATTCATTCAATGACCAAAGTTACGAAGAGGAAGAAAAAAATGCCTGACAGGAAAGAACCTCCATGCTAGTGATTTTGCTTCCCAGAAACCCCATAGTCTGAGGGGGTCAGTATGACCGTGGTATGTGTTGTCTTGGCCTATTTATCTCGAGATTGCGTCTACTTCCGAGAGTGGAGAAAGGTTTGGTGTGGCTCAGTTGTGTGTTAGCATACCGGCATCCCTCCAGGGTAGAGCTCCATTTTGAGAAGTGTGATTCCTCATTACAGAGAAGATAAGTGATAGCTGAGTAACACTGATTCAGGCCATGTGGGAAGACCACTGGAGTTGGAGCGAACATAGGCTGTAGAATACACCCTGATCAGAGCTCCCACGTTCTCTGGAATCACTGGAGGGCACCAGAGGACACACATGGGACAGAAATAAAAACAAGCTTGTCTTTATATTACAAACATGCCACAAAATCATATGTACAAAGTTCAGAATGGTTAGAGTTAGGGCTTGGGAGCATGAATACGCAGTTGTTGTACTTCCTAAGGCCTGAATCTAAAGATAGATGCCTCGCTTTAGAATATCTCTCCATCTTCTATGATAGATGAGACTAGAAAAGCAGGGGAGTATCCTGTTTTTTAAATCCTTCTTTGTATTTATATAAACACACTAATTACAAACACATCATGCTTTTGTATCAATTAAGTATAAAAAAAGAGCAACTCCACCTGTTTTCGTATTGTGCTGTTTTACTTTTGCGTTTTAGTCCCTATTGACACAAAAGCATGTTATTAGTGTGTTTATATAAATACAAATAAAGTGAATAAACAGAAATCACGTCAAACACACCATGCTTTTGTGTTGATTAGTATTATTCGTGAGAACTGAAGAGGGAGGGCTTCAGCCATACAGCTGATTATCAGTGTTTCCTGCCATTTGGAGATACAGATTTAAAATGGACTCTTCAAAATTGAGCTGTTCAATCCAGTGACATAGAAGAAGATCTGAGCTGAGGTTTAATATTTAAAGAAATGTTTATTTTTTGTTTCCCAAAGTACTAAGTGTGTAAATGAACACTCAGTGGCACAACAAGGTCCTATTGGTCCAATTGTGTGTCTTGAATTAAAGTTGGAAATCTAAATAAAATGCCTGCAGTCAGACAAGTTTTATGGCTTCAGTGTAACATGGTATACAATAATCCCCCACTTTTCATGAGGGTTACGTTCCAAGAGCATATAGTGAAAAACCGCATTGTTGTGTTTTGGTAAAAACAAAAACAAAAAAAAAAAAGCCTGATCTACTCGGGCTAAAAATACAAATGAGGGCTTGTTCTAAAGGTCTCCTGGAGAAAATATATTTATCGCCATAAAAAAGCAAAAAAAGACGGAGGATATGTGCAGTTTCCGCGTTATTGTGGGGATTTCCGCATAAAACGAGTTTGGTTCTCAAAAAAAATCCATGTGTGACTGAATCTGCGTAAAACTGGTGGATTAATGTAATTACATTCTATGTCTAAAGGTACTGAAGGCATGTCCTTGAGCGTACTAACCCAGTGACAGTGTACTGTATCCTGAAAGATAGAGATGTGTATTTCTGATAGTGTGCAAACCTCGAGACGGCTGAGTTGGCGGCTGTGTGTTTCGGGTAAGGGGAAGCTTGTTCACATCCTACAATAGAATCTAATCAATTGAAGAGACGTTGTTAGTTTAGTTTTCTTTGCTAATGATGTTTCACCAATTGTGAACTGTATTCACCAATCACCAACTGTATTCAGTATGTGCGTAGCGAGTCCCTTGCTTGTTTTCCCAGTTAGAGTGACGCATAGTAAAACTAAAGCTTTGAAAAGCTGAAATTCTAAACTTTTTTCTAAGCCGTTTCCCAAAAACACTGACTTGTGTTTACACAGAAGGTGCAGGATGTGAGTCTTTGAAGACTGAGTAGTACCAGACCTAGACTTAAAACCATTTCATATGTTGCTCAGACCCTTTCCAGGGAACTTCCACGACAGAGATGACAAACCCATAAGAGAATTGAACCATTCATATCAGGATTCTATCTCAAACTGCTCAGCTGTTTCCTCTCTGACATCACGAGCAGTCTTATACCGACTGCAGATACATGCTGGAATTTCCATCCCTAATTTATCACAAGGAGAATCTCTCTGCTTTGTCGAGACTATATAGACCTTACGGATCTGCAGATTCCTGTAAATGTGCTCACCTCAAACCTGAAACACATGTCCGGAACTGCTGCATTTATCCAAAATAAAAAGCTTGTGCAAATTGTGGACCCTGCTGGCAAGCTGTGCTGCCCCAGGCTATGACTACAGTCAAGACTGAAGGTAAATTATTGAAAGTAGGTTTTAGTGAGTGAGCCCAGAGAGGGCACATCATTTAAAAGAAAATCTTAAAGTGTACAAAATCCTTTAAAATACTGCCTTTGCATGACTTCTCACTCACACAAGGGTGTTTAGCTTTAAAGCAACATATGTTACCAATTAGATCACTCGGTTTATATCTGATCTGGGGTGATACATTGTGTAACTTGGGCAGGATTGTCAGTGGTGATGGACGGAGTGTTAAATAATGGGTATCAAAGTCAAGTATATCAGTGCTTAAATTGTTTCAGCCAGCACTTTACATGTAAATGAATTAAGCCATTCAGTCAGCTTCACCCACAGCCCACCATCCAGCATGCGTCAACATGATTTCCATGATTCTAAAGCTAATGAACCAAACTATTACAACCAAAGCAGCAGTCAAGTTACTACCTGCCTATAAAATGGTAGCAAAGATGACATAAAAGAGCCCCCAAGATATAATCAACAAAGTCTGAGGATCCCTAACAGGCCTAATGTGCAACACAAGACCAGTCGTCCCTGCAAAACGAGATCGCTGTGAGGGAGAGAATGGGTTTCCAGTTTCCGCTAAAGTGTTCGCCGCAATCAAAGAGAGTGCAGTTCCCATAAAACAGAGGGAGAGCTCAACTGGAGCTCAGGCAGGGGAAACTTTGCCTAATCAACAATTCGCTCCAGTTGGCATGGTAAATAATTCAAGCCCTGTTTACTCCATGCCGTTTAATGTGTAGGGTTTGGCTGAGCTTCTATATGGGTTAATATGCAACTTGCAGTTGTGTACCTGGAATACGACATATTTGCGGCTTGTAAACAACAATTAAGGATGGAGGACAAAAACGGCTAGTTGGCATGTTGTACTGTCAGTTATCAAGATAACTACAGTAAAAGGCTTTCATATCAATCTCCCACAATCAGAAAAACAAACTTATCTAATCATTTACCAACACAAACACATGGATTTATGCGCACACTTAAACCCCAAACGCCCGCGTTTCCAAATACGCCTATTTTCCCCTTTGTTCTTTAAAAGAGCCAGCTCATAAACATGTTTCTAATTTCCTCTCCCCTGTACAGGCTCTTCCCTCCATCCCCTCTTAGGCTTCAGCATCAGCGCGCTGTACTTTCTGCAAGATGTCAACTTCACTGCTGAAGCAATTAGAACATATGAGGATTATTCCTCAGGCAGAAGTCAGGGTGGGACAGGCTGTTGAAGATAGTGGGAGGACACAGCCCTGCTAATGGCTGCTCTGCAGCTGTCGGGCAAATGGATTTTATGGCTAACCCTAACTTATGCATTACACTGTGTGGGGGGCAGTTGTTAAGTTTTCCATTGCTTATTGATTCCACACTAGTGCGCTTGTTTAGTGGAGGGTGACTTTTGTAAACAATAAAGAACAAATAGCTTAATAATGGGGCAATAAGGAAGAGAGCGAGAGCAAGAAAATGCATGAGTGGTTTGTGTGGAATAGTAAAGGTTGCAATATGAAAGCAATTGGGAGACAGAAAATGAGGGATAATGAATGAAAAAGAAGCTACAAAAGACAGCATGTTTAATCCAAACTGATATTAATTTTGGATACTTACCTTTCAGGTATGCCAAATGACGCCAAAACAGAAAAAATAATTGGGATCTTTGTGCTGCTATTGTGATAAACAGAAAAAGCCAGTGGAATACAACTGTAACCAATTGCCTAACTGGTAGCTCAATGGGTAGGATACTTGCCTCCGGACCAAGAGGTCACAGGTTCGAATCCTACCTTCAGTATACCACCACTGGGTCCCTGAGCAAGACCCTTAACCCCAAGTTGCTCCAGGGAGACTGTCCCCTGTAGTTATGGAATGGAAGTCGCTTTGGATAAAAGCGTCTGATAAATGCCGTAAAACTAAAGCACTGACAACTTGGTTTTAAACTTTTGTGTGTGAGACACACTTTTACTCTTTTAATTATTTGATTTTTAATAAGCTCAAATATATATATTCAAAAGCAGACAGGTTACTTTTTTCAGTTAAAACAGCATATTTTTTTACAGTGTAACACTGTGGATGTTTTCAGCAGCATCCTGTTCACTGTATACTGCATAACTATATTCTTTATTCTGCATGACACTCATGTCAGTATGCAGCATAGTATGAGACACAAGCCATGAAGACACAGCCATGGGGTGGGAACTACCCATTTCAAGCCCCATCTCATTTTCCTGAGCCCTCCAGTCACTGATAAGAAACCATTGCTAGCCACTTTTCAGCACGTGTGTGCACATGTGGATGTTTGTTGGTCAAAAGACATGCCTGGGTGACTTTTATAAGACACTCAACATCCTGACAGAGGGTGTTGTTTTATACCCATCTCCAAAAAAAACTGAACTTCAGATTGTTTCACCAAAACAAACTTAGTATGTTATCCACTTAATTCATGCAGTAAGTAACTTTACAGTTTACAGTAACTTTATTGCAGAATCACTTTTTCTTTTTTCATAATATTGATATACATATACAAGCATGAAGTTGTTGGATAGATTAAATGTTTTTAAACCATTTTGAAAACATTCAGGGCTGACCAGGAGGTCACATGTTTATGTCTTCTTTAAATGACATGTAGCATTGTGGGATGTAGTATATCATAAAGACAGGTCTGCCTGCATACTTGGCTAGCCTGTGAAACATCCATTAACTCTGCAAGAAAAAGTGTTCACTCTACATTGGCTCAGTATTAGCTCTATTCATAATGCAAACTGTAGCAAAAATGCAATGTGTAATATAGGTGTCATTGCTGATGTACACTTATCGGCCTCAACAACAAAACCACTGACAGATGAAGGGAATAACAGCAGGTATATTGTTACAGTAGCACATGAGGGTGGGATACATTAGGGATACATTAGGCTGATTCCTGTCCTATAACGAAAACACCTACAGTGTGCATATGACCATCACACAGTCAGAGCAATGGAAGGTGGCCTGGTCTGATCACATTTTCTTTTACATTATGTTTGCATGTGTGTGTCACTTACCAAAGGAAAAGTGTTCCCTGATCGCAGTGGTTCCTTCAGCAGGATAATGTGCTTTGAAATACTACAAAAATAATTATTGCAGTTATATCTGAATTATCAAATTCCAGATGAACACTATATACTGGAAACCATAACTGTAAAGTTTGGCTGAGGAGGGATTATGACATGGGTCTGTGTTTTATGCCCCTTTCTTCTATTCATCCATGCATCAGTCCATTATCTTTAAAATGGAGGTGTTGGAGCCTGTAGGAACAATAATAAGGAAAAGCAGAGAGACATTCTGAACAGGTTGCCAGTCCATCACAGGGCAGAAGCTCATATATATACAGCACTCACACCTAGGAGCAATTTATCATCTCCAATTCACCTCACGTGGAAGTCTGGGCTGTGGGAGGAAACCTGAGTACCAGGTAAAAATCCATGCAGACAGAGGAAGAATATGCAAATCCCACATAGAAAGGACCCCCATAATTTAACCCCCTCATAAGTTACAGTCCACAAATATCTAGAGAACTGGGTGCTCCCAGCTTGGTGGCTATAATCTGGGTAAAGCACAAATTTTGTAGAGACGTAATTCACAGTATAAAACAGCAAGGACAGTACAACACGCTTTACTAACTTCTTAAGCTTGGACATTTAGGTCTTGAGCAAATATCTGAGTCAGCGCTTTTCACTCAGATCTGGCTCCGGAGATAGCTCAGTCTGTCTCTGAAGCAAAGGTACAAAATGTTAAATCTCTTCGCTCGGGCAGATGAAATTCACTTAGTGTCCAGCTATTCACCATTCGTAAGGTAAACTATGACTTTGGCTGTGCTTCAAGACGTGGAGTGATGCTGTGTGAATAAATATCACCTGTCAAAACATGTCCCAGAATTATCAACAGTTCCACTTTGGCTGCAGTAAGTACTGCAGCTGGGTTGTAGTTTCTCCACTGTATTGTAATAATAGCATTTATTTAACAGTATACAGAATTCTCACAGTCCTTTTTACTAGATGTTTAGAATGGAGGGTATTGTCTTTTAATCCACAATAATATGAATCATATATATATAAAACTACTGGCTCTCCTTGCAGCCAGGCCTGTGAAACAGAAGTGACAGATGGAGGTCACAGTAAAGAGAGACAAAACAATTGAGGCCATACTTACGCAACTAATCTATTAAACACAAATTCAACATGTCAAATTCTATTTGAGTCATGCAAGCTACTTCCCTGTGATAAAGTCAGGACATTTTGTCCTGAAAATGTACAAAAACAAGCACACATACAGATACAAAAGCAAAGAGGAGTCTTGTCTTAGTCAAACAGCTCAAATCTGCTTGCAGAGAGAACGAACTTATCAGCACATCATCATGTTATGATCTCACAGTCTCACAGTCTGGCCCATATTGTGCAGATGTCACATCATATGCAGTTCATCCAGATTTCCCCACTTACTTCACCGCTGTTGGAGTCTTTCCACTCACTCTGATCTCAAATGCGTGTAAAACTGTTCTAGAGAATCTCATTAAAATACTAAAGGCTAGCAGACCCACCTCGCTCAGCCTCTTTACAGTTATGAGCAACCTGGATGGGTTTCTTGTGTAAACAAAGTTATTTTACCCTGAAGGGCACGGGTCATCACGTTTTGAATCCGCATAAGTCTTGTAAAACATATGAAGGTAAACACAGAGCCTCAGCCACATGGTATAAAGCAGAGCATTCACTGCACATTCCAGCTTCTTCTGACATAGTGTTGGTCAGTTACCAAATTAAAATGTCAATGACTTAATGTGACAAAAGTTTGGGGACATATTTTAAGGAATGGGAATGCTTTCTCTATGCATTTGCAATAACTAGATAGAAAGTTTCAATCTGGCATTTGCTCGAGAATAATGCCATATCCCATATATTTTCATTATGTGCTTTATGTAAATATAAGCAAATAAAACATTATTTAATTATTGAATTTAATTACCAATCGTCCCACAGTGACACAGTGGACAGCACTGTTGCCTCACAAACACCGCCAAGGTTTGGAGGTTCGAATCCAGGTCTTGGCCTTGAGTGTGTGCACGCCAGTTCAACTGGGGATTCAGGTCAACTGGGGATTCTAACCATAGGTGTGAGTGAATTGTG
>JBBPCW010000154.1:9420545-9450266 GCA_037974425.1 Phenacogrammus interruptus
TGAGTGATCGGCCGATCACCGATCAGGCCAAAAATCGGCCGTTTCCGATCGGTGGCCGATCGATCGGTGCATCCCTATTTATATATTCAGTAACCTCTGCTTTTTAAATCACCAAAATATGAAGACGACACGGGGCAGTCTTATTTGCTCCTACATAACATTCTCTGATTGGCTGCTTTCAAACCTCCTACCTGTAAGTTCAGCAGTATTTTGCCATTTAAAGACATCCTTTCTATGTCTACAGTTATATTTCTTATGGAAATGTAGCTAAATTATGTTCATTGTTACAAAATTAGTAAATTATTTTTTTGACAATTTAGCTCAAATTATATTTATATATATTTATTGCCACAAAAAGTCATAGAGTTTTGGCAATTTCCATGTTATTGTGGGCACTTCCGTGTACCATTATCAGTTCGGTTCTCAGAAAAAATGTACATTGAGCTTAAGCCACGATTCATAAGAGTGAGGGGTTACCATATATATTTTATTTATATATATATATATATATATATATATAATATTTCCCCCCAGGTTTGTTGGACTATGTTTATGTCCCACAAATTTCTAATAGTGCCACAGACTCTAGATTGGATTTAGATCTGGACTTTAACTTGGCCATTGTAGAACATTAACTTTTTTGTTGTGCAGCCACTCCTGTGTAATTATCCTTGTGTGTCGCATACTTGTCCTTTTGAAGTTTCTCTCAAACTTTTTTGTGACCTGAAACAGTCTTGCATCTTCCTGTATTTTACACTTCATATCCATCCATCAGTTTTAACATGATACCCAGTCCCTGTTGAGAAAAAGCACCGTAGCAATGATTCTACCTCCGTAGTTACTCTGCATTTGTTGATGAATTGGCAGTGTTGGGTTTGTATCTAAAATAGTGTTTTGTCTAAAAAGCTGTAGTTTTCTCATCTAACCACAAAACGTTACACCATACTGTTGCTGTCTGGCAAACTCCAAATGTGCTTTGATGTATTCTTTAGTACTGGGTTCTTTCTGGAATTGCCAGTTGTATAGCCGACTGGTGTATTTTCACTCCGATCTCAACCACTGAACTTTGTAGCTCCTTTAAAGTGTTCTTTGGCCTCTTTGTGTCTTTCCTCAAGTTATTTTGGCAGCTCCTAAATGGCATGATGCAGCTTCCATTTAATTATTTTTTGTTTTCAAATAAAACAAGTTCTCAATATAAACCTAGCATTATACATCAAACAAAAGATTGGGGACGATGAGAGCATTGTGCATCTGCTATTCTTGTTTACTGTTGTCTTTTAACTTTTAACTGTATAATTGTTAGAGGCTAAAATGACATCTCTTCGGTATATTTATTTCTCTTTGCTTAAGTTCTTCTCATCTTTTTTGTGTTTGTAGGCAGCAGGAGACCCCTCCCCCGCAGCCAAAGCCCACTGTCCCTCAGGTAGTTGAGAACCCTCTGGGTGTAAGCCGCTCCTGGGCCAACAACAAGCAGCCTGGACCACTTGATGGTTAGCCACAGTGCACACACACTCTAGGGACTGCTTGAAAGTACTTCTTCCATTCTGTCTTATTCAGTGTTGCTTACAGTGTGAAAAGGTCTTTTTGTTGTGGCCTGGCTTTCAGTGTACAAAGTAATTCTGATCAGGTCTTAATGAGGTTTTGTAATACATTAATGTCATTCCACATTCTTCTGGCCACATGCCTGACTCTCAGTATAGTCTCTGCAAATTGAAGGCAATGCAATTTTCTGTCTAAATAGGAGGTCCACGAATAAGCAGTCAGTTCCACCAGGAGTTCCCCAGCCTGCAGGCAGCAGGTGAGGCAGAGAAACTACCCGAGCAGGAGGAGGAGCCCTATGGACCAGGCCCCAGCCTCAGACCTCAGAGTATGAAATAACTCTTCAGTTCTAGCAAAAACTTTGGTATGATGCTAAAACATATTATTAAAACCTTACCTTTTCCTGTATGTCTTTCTCTTTAGATGTGGGCAGCTGGCGGGAGGGTGGGGGTAGAAATTTGAACGTAGCTCCCAGCCCCTCAGAGATGGACAACAAGGCTTCTGAGGAGGTGGGGGTGGGTGGAGGTACTCCCTCTCCCCCAGGGGACTCTGAGGAGCCAGGGAAACCTGCCACTGGGGAAAAGAGAGATGTCAGAGACAGACTTTCTGCTCCTACCTCCCAGCACAAAGTCAATGGTGGACAGCAACCACCTGGAGGGGTAACCTCTCAGTTCCATGCCCAGTTTAGGAACATGATGCCACCTTTTGTAAGTGATAAGGCAGATTACCCGTGTCATATTCTGAGTATAGACATGAGTCCTTATGGGCTGTTATAAATAACATATATGAACTATTTCTTGATTTGAATTTAGTTGTATAACAGTGAACTTGATATTAAGCTATAAGAACAAGAACCATGAGTAATGTTGCATTTTTCAGCAGATAATATTGACTGTGCGTATTGAATTTACTTATGGTTAAACCTTTTACATGCTTGATTTACTTTAGGTTAATAGGGATCTGAATAATAAACTTATTGTGTTTGAATGGTTTGCTTTGGCTAAATTCTTGCAGTCCTGTGAGTTCATTATAATGTAGTTTTTGTAAAAGTAACTTCATTAAAATTTTTCTGTAGATGTTCCCTCCATATTCTCGTATGCCATTTGCACCTGTGCAAGGAAACTTCAGATTCTCTGCACAAGATGGATCAAAGTAAGTAATTTAAGCAGACCTTAAATGCAGCATATATTTCATGTTAAATGTCACAGACCATGTCACTTTAAACAAGGTAATCTATTCGTTTTTGTTTTCCCCAGACAGATTGTATAATGCAGGGGTTGCCCTTAATCTAAACCTAGTTGCCATATCATTGCTCATGCCAGCTACTAATGGTGTTTATCATTCACCTCTTAAAATGTCTTGTCTCTGGAAAGAGGAGACATTATTCCTGCGTTAACTGAATTTAGACCTGTTGTAAACCATCATCTTAACCCTTTTCGGCATCGTGTTGACTTTCGCTCCTTTCCTTCTCCAGGGGTTTACGGGGGAATGGAAGGCCTTCTCAAGCGCCTCCCCAAGCCTGGCTCCAGGATCCAGACCGGCCTTCTATTGTGAGTGCTTCAGAACTGAAGGAACTTGACAATCTGGACACAGATGCTGATGAGGGCTGGGCTGGTGAGTTAACTCTTGAATATGTTCTTCAACCTGTATAGATGTTTGACTTAAGCCTAAATGTACAACTGTTTCTTCATCAACAGGTGCCCAAATGGAAGTTGACTACACAGAGAAACTTAACTTTAGTGACGATGAGGAAAATCATGGAGCCAAGGAGAAAGGAGACAACTGGTTAGTGCTCAAGTTTATGGATGCATATGTTCAGCATATTTACTGAATGGGAGTGTGGCTTTTTATTTGAGTGTTTTTCTTTTAGTGATAGCCAGTTGTATAAATTATTGTAGACCATGTTCTGGCAAAATGTTTTGTGACTTTGGCTAGAACTTACTGCATTTCTAGATCTGACTATATGTAGATTGTGAAATCACTATCTTAAATAGAAGGTATAACCTGAATGTTCACAAACAGGGAGTGGATGAGTAAGATGGACCGCATGCGATCACGAAATACTGATGCCCAAGAAGGCTGGAAAGAGACCGGCGAAGAGAAAAGTGAGGGGAAGAGCTCATGGACTGACGGTGTGGATCCTAGAGCTCCCTCTCCGGGTGGTATGGCTCAGTACACTAAAATAGGATCTTCCTCAGACTACCAGGTAAAGAATGCAGTTATTAATTGCATTAGAAAGTATTAATAAAAGTAATCAGTTATTGTTGCAATTTGTTAACCCACAGCCAGCATGATCTGTTTATGGGATACCTTGAATGTTTCATTAGCCAGGTTTCCATCCAAGGAGTTTTTGCAAAAAAATATTTGGCGCTTCAAATTATTTACCGATATAGATGATGGAAATGCTAATGCTGTGGATATATTTTTCCGTTTAGCTTTAGCGCATGAATACCATATTTCGATACTTCAGATGTTGCAAAAACTACTTTGGAAACACTTTTTGTCGATAAAAAGGGCTTTAACGCGAATAAATGTGTCCCATGATACAATCCTCTTTGGGTTGGAACTGGTGGTCGGTGGCAACCTGTGACTGATGAATCCACAAAACATCTCCAACGTCAGCCATGTCATTCTAAAATGAGACGGATATTCTGTTTGTCGATAACAAAACATCGCAAAAAACTGGATGGAAACTTGGCAAATGTTATTGTTTGTGAAGTTGCCTGAAACTTAACAGCAGTCATTACAGTTTTATTAAATCATTTTCACAGGGTCAGACAGCAGGTCGCTCTATAGGAAGTGGTGCTACTCGTGTGGCAAAGCCGTCAAATACAACTGAGGATGACCCGGAGGCATGGCGGCAGAAACGGAAGAAGCAGTCTGAGCTTTCTGAGGCTGTGGAACGAGCTCGTAGACGGCGTGAAGAAGAAGAGCGTCGTATGGAGGAGCAAAGACTGGCCGCATGTGCGGAGAAACTCAAGAGGCTTAATGAGAAACTGCGACCTGTTGCCCCAACAGAGACTACCAAATCAATTGTACCTGCTCTCAGTGCAGAGCCAGAAGAGCCTGAAACAGTGCCTAACCTGCCTGCTGAAACCCCAACCTCTCAGGCTGGTCCTCCACAACAGCCCCACCCATCTGTGCCCATGCCATCTCATGACAGGCCAGAGGCAAGTGTGGAGGAGGAGCCACCGTTTGTTCCTAGGCAACCCAGCCCTCCTGTCCACAGGACTGTTCCGGAATCGCAAGTCACTGAGGTAGATGTTACTGTAACTGAGGAGGTGCAGGTGGAGAGACAACCAATTAGAGACTACTTTAGCACAGAAGAGTGTAGAGGTAAGTATACCTACTTAGCACTTTTCTAACAAGATGTTTTACAAACTTAATCCACCAGCCTCACATAGTGTACTGTTGAATTAGTTCCACAGCAACTTGTATTCTCGTTTGCAGTGGAGGAGCCTCAGTTGTCTCTGCCTCGACTGGATCACGCTGGTAGTGAGGAAGCTCCCCATCCTCAGGTGGAAAATGAGGGTGATACGGGGGCCAGCGTCCGTCCCTCACTCACTTCTGGATACTCTAAACAATTCCAGAAATCTCTGCCACCTCGTTTTCTCAGACAACAGGTAGCTACTTTGGACATGATCTCTCATCTGTTGTCTACCAATAGCTCATTACATTTAAGCATATTGGATAGTATGAATGCCATAAAGCATGGTCAACAAATGTTTTGAAGTTAAATTATTTATTCACCACAATTAACAAATTTGTGCTGCAAACTTCTTGTGTGCGCATTATGCATGACAAATTTTCCACTGCGTTTATTGCACCCATCTCGTAAGCTTATTGTCAAGTGTGACCATAACTTGAAGGGGGAGATTGAAGAAATATAATACTTTGAAAATTTGGATATAAATCAGGAGAAAAAAAAAAGTATATTTAGTCACTGAATGCTAGAAGGGTGAAGCCTAGCATGTGCTCTCTTTGAGTCACATGCAGCCAACCACTGCATCTTCAAGCGCAACATCATTGGACAGATTGGTGGAGAATTTTTGCTGCCAATTTTGTTAGTAGTGATGGGCTGATCCATGCTTTTCCAGTTCCGATCCGCAACTGCTGATACTGATACAGATTCCTATATAATACATCTTTTTTACTTTTATTTCAGCATTATATTTGGTGAAATTGTGCTGTTAAGATTACAATACAGAATAAATAAACTAATAAGCACTTAATAGAAGAGCAGAAAATGTACACAACTACATTGAATTTAAAGGCACATTTCACAAAAAGGTAACTAACAGCTGTAAAATTTTGTAAATGTCAAACACAACAATCTTGGCTGAATCCTCTAAATAGTTCAAGTGTTATGGCCATTTTAGAAGCAACAACTGTGTAAAAAAAAATAAAGTGCAAAATTTCAAATAACATGAATTCGGAGAAACTACATGGGTAGAGTGTAATCTTACCACTATTGGGTTTTCTGCTGTAAATGTAGTTTTTGGAAAACTTCAGTGACCATCTGCTGCCTGGTGTCTTTTTCCCTGTTTTCTAGCATAAACTCTGGGTACGCTTTGCCATGAAATCTCTGCAGGTGCTTGATTCAATTTGTGGTATTGTACGATGCAACTGTATTTTCACCCCTCGGCATGCTGGCTTTACACACGCACTTTGTTCAAAACAGCGACTCGCTCAGTCTGAAGTTGCCACGTTCGCGGTATGGGGGTGGCGGTGCATCTTGTATCATACAGCGTCAAGTTTAAGGTCCAGCTCAAGCTGCGAACTGTAATATAGAGATCGGGGCTGTCGGACCGTATTTATGTCTACATCGGACCCGATGCGATGATGCATCAGATCAGGCCCATCTCTATTTGTCAGCTAACAGACACCCATGCTGGCTAGCTTCACAGAGAGTGATTGGCGATTGAACAAAGAAATGTAGACACCGCAAGAGCCTCTCTTGGACCTCTGCAATGGATGGCTACAGCATTGCTAGGACCTTGCGATTTTATAGGGTTGTGCCCTTCCTGAATCCATGAAAAATTGTGTTGATGTTTTTAAAACATGCGCTTTTAAAAAATGAGAGTGAAAAAATTGATATTACCACTACAACTTTGAGCCTTCCTGCAAAGGCTCAAAATAGGTCCAATGAAGCAAGCTTTTCATTCTCTGCTGACATTTTGAATCATGCTCTATAATTACTAGCAGACAACGCAATTGGCTACATTTTATACGACACTGCTATTTTGTGTAGAGAATGTTTTGTTTGTGTTACAATAAAGTATGTTCACTGAATAGATTGTATCCAAGTTAAGCCATCAGTGTGTTAAGCCACAAGTGATATTCAGTTCTGCTGTCTCTACTTAGTGATTTAGTTGTTAATGTCAACTTGATATTCATGAATTTGTTTTTCCTGTACTAACGTCTAGAGATGGGCAGCATCACTATATTTAGATCGATAGTCATGACAATTTTTTCTCCCTCAGGAGCAGCTTAAGCAACAGCAGTGGCAGCAGCAGCAGCAACAACAGAGTGGCGGAGGCTCAGTGTCTCCATCTGGAGGATCTGTACCCCCACAGCATCGCTCTCTTTATCAGCCCATTGGTCCTCACCACCAGCATCTGGCCTCCATGGGCTTTGACCCACGCTGGCTCATGATGCAGTCATACATGGACCCACGTATGATGTCTGGACGTCCTCCTATGGATATGCCACCCATGCATCCAGGTAGATTATACTATCTTTAGCACTTTTTGCAGATTGTGAAAATCACTTGCAGTCAATATTTTTGGGTGTTCTTAAAACACTATAGTCATTTAATTTTGTGCTATCTTTTCTTTGACTGTTAGCTCTGCTTTTTTATGTGGTAGAGTACTTTTGATGTTCCTTTATTCAGATCATTGTTGAAGGGAACAGTATTTTAATGTTTAATCAGTTACTCACTGTCACTGCCTGTCTGATTCTTTCACAATTTATCTGTTAGCAGGCAGAATGCCTCCTAAACAGCTAGTCCGAAGAGAGCCCACAGATAACAGCAGCTCTGGTTCTGACTCTTTTGACCATCTTACCCGACCAGTCAGAGACCATGGGTTGCCAAGCGAGCCACGAATGGTTTGGGGTTCTGACCCTTATCCCCCCGCTGAGCCCTTACCTTCTGTTACACCTCCCAAATGTCCAGAGGATTGCAAGGAGCCAAGGTTGGGGAAATTTAGATATAACTGTAAACGTTAGTTTTATAATTGTACATATGGTAGTTGAGTGTACAATTTATTGCAGCAATTTGCCAAAAATGAAAGTATTTCAAATTAATACATTACAACTCTTTAATTTTGTCTAATTTTCAGCTTACTTACTGTAACGTACACACCTTGACAACTTTAATTTTCATCTTTAAATTCGAGTAAAAATAAGTAGCTTCTTACCTTAAACTTTTTTTGTGTTATGGACAGACTAGATACTGGTCTGGAGTTGGAGAGAGGGTTATCAACTGTATATCCCCAAGAGCATAGCTCAATGGAGCCCAGAAGCAAGAGTGATTTCTTTAGGGATGATTCTGAGCCTCTATCTGCCTTCAGCCATGTCTCCGAAGAGGTGCCAAGCCTCCTGCAGCCAGACAGGACTCCAGTCATATCTTCATTTGAACCAGAAACGCCCACACTCTCCGGCGGAGAGGAAGTGGAATCCATTGGACAGGCTGTTCTAAAAAGGACCATCTCCCAGGGTTCTAGCCACTCCATTAAACTGGAGGAGCCCAGGTTTGATGCTGTTTCCATGACTCAAAAAACCTTGGATCTACCCAGTGCCACAGAACGGTTAGAGGATAGTTGTAGAAAGGAGCCTTTTGGCCCTGGACCTGCAATTAACAGCCGGGCCACCCCGCCTGCAGCTGCTGAAAGCATGCATAAAGCAGATAAACTTCCATTGCAATCATCCAACAAGCAGAAGGCCGAGCTGCGCTGGGGCTCTCGTGGCTCAGGTGCAGGAAGGAGAGATGGAGCCGGAGGAGATCGGCCAGTTAGGAGGTCCGGACCGATAAAGAAACCTGTCCTTCGCGATATGAAGGAGGAGCGGGAACAGAGAAGAGAGAAGGAGGAGCGTCACGAACGAGGGGAGCGATCAAAAAAAGAAGGATCATCTAACAAAACTCATTTTTCTGCAGCAGCTGCAGTGTCCGATGGGCAGAAGCTGTCCAGTGAGAATCAAAAAGAAAACATGGCTGAACCAGAGGGGGGAGTGGCTACAAGTGTTGTCAAATCGAGAGAGCCACAGGTACAGGCAAGTACAGCTACTGCCAGCAGTCAAGAGGAGAAACCAAGCAAGCCCCCACCTAGCGAGAAACGTTCCGAACCTAAACTACCCTCTCGTAAGGAAACAAACCTTCCACCCAGAGCCTACCGCAGAGAGGAAAGGGAGCGAGAGAGAGAACGTGAGCGGGATAGAGAGGCCGAGAGGGACAACGACTGGCCTTCTGATGCAAGCTTCAAAGGTCGGGGTCGGGGAGAATACTACTCACGTGGTCGCAGTTACAGAGGCAGCTACAGTGGTAGGGGGCGGGCCAGTCGTGGGCGCAGTCGAGGCGAATTCCCATACAGAGAACCACGCTCTCGCTCAGACTTGCTTACTACTGCAGGTGGTACGGGCTTCCGCTGTCGTGAGGAGAGTGAGACTCGCAGCGAAAGCTCAGACTTCGAAGTACTGCCCAAACGAAGGCGCAGGAGAGGCTCAGACACTGACTCAGAAAGCGAAGGGCGAGAGTCTGCCAGCGACACTGGAGCGTCTGATCGTGAGCCTAATGCTAAGCCCATTAGACCTGTGCGTCGTGAGTTGCCTGACTCGCGTTCTTCTGCCAAAACGGCTTCAGGCTTTGGGCCTGGACACATACCAGACAAATCTGGCTGTCGGGGTGAAGAGGACAGCCGGCCTAAACCTGGATTTCTGCCTAAAGGTGAACCATCTCGACGCGGTAGAGGGGGACTCTACAGCCGAAGAGGAGGAGGCCGTGAGAGGGGTGCCCCCAGATCAGGTCCCCTGCGTCGAGCTGGTGCAAGAGAAAGCCTGCCATGGCCTTCCAAACCAATGGAGACTTTCCGACCAGAAGAGGCAGATATGGCTCGATTGGATGGTGCACCAGCTGAGCAGCGCTTACATAAATATGAAGGCAAGAAAGCAAGAGAAACGGGCCAGAACACGAGGGAGAGGCCTCGGAGACCCAGACCTGCACGGCCTCCAAGGCAGGACAAACCTCCACGCTTTAGACGCCTTAAGGAGCGAGAAGCAGCAGTCATATCAGGTGAAGCACCTCACACAACAGCGGAATCCCTGGTTGACCCTTCACCTGCATCCGTTTCCCCAGTTCTGTCCAAAGCCCCAGGGACGCCAGTCACCCTACCTGAAAGTGCTGCTATTGCAACTTCAGCACCAATCTCTGCTGTTCCCACTCCTCCTGAACTTCCTGTCACAGAGGGTGTACTTCATGAGACAGGAGCTACCAGAGTGGTTGCTGCTGGCAGCAAATCGCCTGACCTGTCTAATCAGAACTCTTCGGACCAGGCCAATGAGGAATGGGAGACAGCATCCGAATCTAGCGACTTTAATGAGCGACGGGAGAGAGAAGAGAGGAAGGGTGCACTGGAAGCAGCTGTTGCTGCAACAGCATCATCTCAGCCTCCCCAACCAGTAGGATCCCAGAGCAAGTCCCCAAATGAGGGAGGAGTAACTCCAAAACGTGATGTAGTCCCCACAGTCAAGAGGAGCTTCTCCAGCCAGAGGCCAGTGGACAGACAGAATCGCAGAGGCAACAGCGGGGCCAAATCAGGCAGAGGATATGCAGGGGGAAAGGGCGAGCGCAGGGGCGGGTCTGGAGCCAAATCTGGACGCAGAGGGTGAGTGCTTTTGTGACCGTGCTATTTAAAGAGAGCACTGTCTTGTTGTTCAGAGCCAATACATAATTAGCTACAGTTTACCTGCATTTCATTGATCTAGGAGTTACATGTTTATTTTCCTTTTCTGTACTTAAGTGTTTCGCTGGAGTAGCTTTGAGTTTTCTAATAGACCTTCATTTGATCCAGAATAGTAGGTGATGTACTCTGTGTTAGTTGCAGTTATTTTCGTTAATATAGACATCCAAATATAGGCACTCGCTGATCATATTTTAAGGCTGCCATGAATTTTTTTTGTTTTTGTTTTATGAAAGCTGTTTTATTCTTTTACTGGAAGATTTTATTCCAAAATGTATCCTTTAATATAATACTTCCATTTTCAATGTAAATACAGTACAGCTATCCTTATGTACAGTAAACCTGCTTCATGCTGGAGCTTTATAATTTTCCATAAAACTCTCTTGCTCTCTATCTAGTGCTCCAGCACAAAATGCAGATCCAGCCCAGCCAGGAGCAGGTCAGAAGATGAATAAAGAACAAGCTATTGGCCGCCGCAAAGAGGAGGCCAAGCAAGCTGTGAAGAAACCTAAGGAGAAGGAGAATGCTCTGTCTCAGTTTGACCTCAACAACTATGCTAGTGAGTGACAAAAGCTGTGAAGTGCCAGTTCTGTTTAACTCTGCCGTATGGCTTTGGTGCACTAGAAACCATTGAGCTTTTAAGAGCTTTTAAAGCTCAGTGGCATGTTCTGTTTCTTTTCCATGTCGTCAGGTGTGGTGATAATTGATGACCATCCCGAGGTAACAACCTTGGAGGACATGCAGTCAAATACTAATGATGACGGCTTCACAGAAGTGGTCTCTCGGAAGCAACAGAAACGTCTGCAGGATGAGGAGAGGAGGAAGAAAGAGGAACAGACTGTACAGGTCAGCAAAGGAAGAGTAATTTTGTCATTTTTGTGTTTGCAGTTGGGTCACGAGTGAATAAAGAATGACTAAAGAATGGCTAGCCTGTTGGCTGAAGTCCAATCCTCCTATCAAACTGGTGCAAATACAAATGGTGTATTCAGTATAAGGGGAGATTGCAATAACTATGTTAGACTTGACATTACTTGGACTGGATTATAATAAACCTTGTACTTCTGATATAAGTATTTGTCTCATTCCCAAGTCAATAGAAGTATATAACCTTATGCATTTGTCTTTTTTTTTTTTTTTTTTTTTTTTTTTTAGAACTGGAATAAAAAGAGTTCAGGGGAAAAGAGCAGAAGTGGGGGTAGCTCCAAGCTGCCGCCAAGGTTTGCCAAAAAGCAGCAACAGCAGCAAGCATTAACAGTCTCTCAGCAGCAGCCTGCAGTACCAGTTCATCAGGCCCAGACTACTGCTCCTCAACCACCACCTCAGCAGCCTCAGTCTCAGCCACAGACAGCTGTCTCTGTGTCTCAGCACAAGCTTCCTTCTCAGGCCCAGAGTTCCATCTCCTCCCAGCCTCTAGAAGGTGCTGTTGCCCCTTTGCCCCCTTCAACTGTAGACTTCTCTACCAAGACACAGACGCACAGCAATCTGGGTACAGAACTGTGGGAAAATAAGGTTGCTGGCTCTGCAGTACTCCCAGACGTCAAGAAACGTAAGCATTGTTGCAAATCTGATCATATTTGGGTGTTATACACTTTTGAATTTATGTAGGCTTGGAAACATGAGCGTAGAATACTTTTTTTTTTTTTTCTTCCTAAGGCTAGTCATATTTACTTAACGCCATCAATTTTTGTGCGTTAACAATTGGGGTTTTTTGTTTTAAAAAAATAAACAAACTTTTTTTTTTTGAAAGTTTGTGTGCCTGGGAGAGCAAGCAGCTCGCAGTGCTTTAGGTCTCGGCTGGTTTTTACGGAAGGCAGCTGACCCCTGCGAAAACCAGCTGAGACCTAAAGCGCTATCTGAACAAAAGTATTGGGATGCCTGGCCATTACACAAACAGCAATATACTACTTTTGAATTATTTAACTTTGGATATGATAGTGTAATTAATAATGATTAATTGCATAAAGTTGAGATTTATCGCGATTAAAAGGTTTAATTGCTGCACAGCATTAACTTTTACATACCATAGTGCTTACATGTAATAAACTGGTTAAACTATCCACCATATGAAAAAGCACAAAGAAGTTTCAAAGCAAAAATTTCAGTTGATTAACTTTTTAATGAACAAAAATGATTTTACTCTTGAGTAACATAGCTGAATTATATGAACATGTTACTCATATAATTACTAACAGCCTGCCTAAGGCCCATTTGTTCGATAAAATGCACTCACACATTATGGATAGGTTTCCAGGTTATTCCTGTGATGAATGCAAGTCAATGACGTTAACATTTATTAAAGGTTTTTCTTGTTTAATTTCAGTTGGACCCATCAGCCCTCCTCAACCACCATCAGTCAGCGCCTGGAATAAACCCCTGACCTCCTTCACTGGGACCGTGACTTCTGAAGTGAGTGTGGTACCATGTCACATGTTTGACACTACTCCTCATACTTACTATTTCACCTGTTGTGTGGCTAGTTGGACCCATACAAGAATCAGATTTTAGTTCTCGTGTTATTTAAAAAAAACTCTTGCCTCATCAAAAATATGCCCTGTACTCGCAATTTTAATATTGTTAAGTAAAACTATGTATGATTATAAGGGTGGAAAGGCTGGACCGGAAGGTGGTGTGGAGCTTGGCATGGAGAGTATACAGTTTGGTGCTCCCTCTTCAGCGGGTAGCACAGACAGCGATGGCGTACCACCCCTACTAGAAAAAACATTGGATAATAAACTTCCTGAACCAAAGGAACAGAGACAGAAACACCCTCGTGCTGGACCAATCAAGCCACAAAAGGTAAAGCATTTGCTTACATACTTCTAGCACGTTATAGTGCAGCATACAGGGATAACAAGCTGTAGAAATGCAATTATGTGGTGTACCAAGTGAACTGGCTGTAAGCTTATCCCTGGCCACATTTGCTATTCAGCTGCCTGACATTGCTGCTCCTGAGCAGAAGGAGTACAAGCCAGGCCCCATTGGTAAGGAGCGCTCACTGAAGAACCGGAAGGCCAAAGATGGCCGCCAGTCAGATGGAGAGGGTTTGGAGAAGAGTGGTCCTGGGAGCAGCCGAGACAGAGACTCTAGCTCTCCTGCCAAAGACAAAGTTCCTGAACTTGGAGGAGATATTGAAGGCATGATCACAGTCCCCTCGGCTGAATACTCGAGCAGCTCTAAGGTATGGCACTGATGACTCATCCAGCTGAAAAATGTGTACGGCCACTGTGCAGACAGCTTTTTATTTATATTAAAATAAATCAATACAATCTGGGATGTATTTTGTACTTTCATGGGTGGCAGGGTGTTGATATATAAGTGATTGTAATGCTGTTTTGCAGGAGTCTGTAACTGACTACACTACCCCGTCCTCCTCCCTGGCCGATACTGTACCCACCGGAGGGAGCAAAATGGAAGACAGCCTGGTTGCTAATGTGAGCTATCACCTTTCTTTTCTCTACTGGCCCTTTCCATCACCCCTTTCTATTGCTAGCTTTTGCTTCCTTCTCCCTGCCAGTTATTCTTTTAAGTCAGTTTTGTACAAAAGTCACCTTTTTGTTCATGTGTGTTGGCCAGGTGGCGCTGCCTCATTCGCTGCCTCTGCCTCGTAGAGAAGCCCTGCAGCAGAGCTCCAGCCTCAGCACTGTCTCCCCTGCTACGGTGGACCTCACACTGAAGGTGACACATCTTTGCACCCTCTACCTTTTCTTTTTTCCACACAGTAAAGTTATCACATGTTTCAGTGCATTCCTTAATGCTCGGACAGAGAATGCCTAGAAAACTCCTCAGTTAAGCTATGCGCAAATGCTTACATTTCAAACAGTATGGTGCAGAACAATGTGCTCCAGGTGCATCCGTAACCTTTTCCCTCTTTGCCACTTTCCCAGATGGAATCTGCTCGTAAGGCATGGGAGAATTCTCCCAGTCTGGGGGAAAAGAGCTCTCCTGTCACCTCCTCTGCCTCCCCCATCACCAGTGGAGGAGGAGCAGGCAGTGCTTCCTTCAGCTCCTTCTCCAGCGCCTCTGTGCCTCAGATACCTGTTGCCTCTGTTACACCTAGCACCTCGCTGTCAGGTAAGCTATGAAACAGTCCCTATAAAATAAAGTTCTTAGTCGCCTGCTTCTCAGCTTTGCAGTCTGCAGTGTAATTGTGCGACTCGAGGTCCCCATCTCTGGCATTAAGCAATGCAATCCATAAACACAGACTTGACTTAGGTGTTGTGACTCGTAAGTCATGGAAAGAGTATGAGATATAAATAAATAATTCCAACAACCTGAAAACCGTGTACTTTTGTCTGAGGTGAATGGGTTTTCAGCTAATAGCGGTTTTCGAGGGGTCATTGGAAAGGTTTCACCAAGACCTCTTTAACTGTGCGCAGTATATTTTCATTTTTAACATTTAGATTTAAGATAATTTAAGGCAAATCCTCCATGTTGGTGAGGGCATATCACAGCACCGGTCCTGCCCCCTGCTCAGTAACAGCCAGTTGTAATTGGGGTGTGACCAATTAGCATATCTTCTAAACATTTAGAGCTCAACATTTACAGCTCAAAAATCCCACATTTAGAGTCCACCATTTGTAAACATTGCCACTCAGAGACTTGATACTTGACTTGGACTTGAGCACAACAACTTGTGAACATTTTCTGCTTAATGCTGCCTTATGCCAAACCTCCTAACCTAATTATCATGAGTTATTCGTGAGGACCAGGGATGTGCCGATCTAATACAGGCCAATATCACCGGATTGAAAAAAAGGCATGTAAATGCATAACAAAACTTTGAGCAACATGCCTTAGAGAGAAATTAGACAGGAATAACACAGATAAGCAGCAAGGCTGTGTCCCAGAGATCTTGCTACATCTTTCACATAAAAGGAATTAAAGCTGCATCCACACAGTGTATGAGTAACAAAAAGCCACTGTCAATTCAGCCATGTATGCAGAGGTCCATAATAGTGTAGTTGTGCGCTTGGTTTGGAAACTTGCTAATTTACTTGCAGCACTATAGAGAAAGTAGGAGGCCATTTGCGATTCAAAGTCTATCCAGCCATGAATTATAACTGGTGTCAGATTGGTAGATACTCAAAGTTGCTTTGTCAGACATGAAAATCCCTAATAAGGATTCATGTGATTTATGGTGAGTATACTTTTTTGCAGGTTCTGCCACCTACACCACGTCGTCTTTGAGCACTAAGACCACATCAGCGTCGGACCCTCCCAACATCTGCAAAGTGAAGCCACAGCAGCTGCAAAGTTCTGGAATGTCCAACAGCAACTTCTCCCAGCTGGGTTGTGTGCCCTCTTTGTTACCGCAGCAGCAACAGCAGACCCCACAGGTCTACGTCTCTCAGTCTGCAGCAGGTATGGGATTCACATTGTTTTCTCAAACCTACACAAGTGTGTGTGCATTTTATCAGGCTTGTAACCATTTGCCCATTTTCACTTTCCCAGTCTTTAAACTTACCTCTTCTTGTCTAAGTTCGCTTTGTTTTTCATGCTTTGTCATTGTACTTTGTATTTGCTCACTGTGTGTAGGTTCTGCAGCCCAAATTCCAGCATTCTACATGGATACCAGTCACCTGTTCAGCACACCTCATCCTCGTCTGCCTCCCCCTTCCATTGCCCAGCAGCAAGGCTTTCAGCCTGGTCTCTCGCAGGTAAATCCTGCCTACCTTGATATTAATATATCCGTGCTGGTCCTGTACACCTGTTGGTGTGCTAGACACCCTCCACAACCAGAGCTGAACACTCCTGATCAATGATATTTCTGCATCGTTTGTAATAATCATACTAAAGGGTTTAAATTGTATGTCTGTAATATGTAAATTAGTGTTTGACATTCACTTGTGCTTGTGCTTATGTAGCCTACAGCAGTGCAACAGATTCCGATCCCCATCTACGCCCCCCTGCAGGGTCAGCCCCAACACCAGGCCCAGCTTGGTCTCAGCACTGGCCCTCCCGTTTCTCAGCCACAAGACCTGTTTAGCTCCTCCATTCAACCATACAGGTACACCTAATGTCACTGCTGACAGATCATTCATAGATAATGAACATGACCTTATTTTTTATTTAAACAGTTTTAAATTCACCACTTTTTTTTTTTTTATACCTAACCTACATTGTTTGATGCATGTCTATCACTGTTTAAAATACTTCCTCTTTTGAAATCTCATGTAAGTCCCATAGTCTTTGTGTAAACAACTGCTATGTTCAGTATCAAATGCAAAATTAACTTTTCAAATCAGTCTTTACTGAGCACTTAATGTCAGCATCCCTGTCTGTTTTCTCCAGGTCTCAGCAGGCTTTCATGCAGAATAGTCTATCCCAGCCATCGCCCATAATGCTATCTGGAACCGCCTTGCATAGCTACCCAGGGGTACAGCCCACAGAACTGGCAAAGCCACAGTCAAGTTTGGCCTTCCAGCAGACATCCAATGCTCAGCACATCCCCATCTTGTTTGAGCCCCAGCTCAACCAGCCCTCTGGCATAGGTGGCTCCCAGCTCATAGACACACACATTCTGCAGGTATTTATCTGGAAGTTAAAAATAGAATTTTACATCGCAAATGTCAGTTTTGAAATGTAGATGTATTGAGAGATTTACTATTGAAAATAACACCCAAGCCAGTGCTTCAAAGCAATGTTTTTTCTTTTATTCTAATTCTTTGTTCCACTTTGTTTTTTTTCCAGCGCCAGGGGATGAGTCAGCATTCAAACCTGTACTCTGGACAAGTGCAGCAGCACACACAGAACAGCTACTACAGCTCTACGCAAAGCCCCAGCTCTGCACTACAACAGGTAAAGTTGCTTCCCCCAAAAGGGAGTATGTTTATGCATGGAGACTGGAGGTAAACACAATAGGGATTTGTCCCCAGTATTTTATATTAAAACAAATCAGCATTACTCCGATATTCTGCAACTAAAGACTGATGTTTATCAGGTACTTGACGTTAATGTAATGTGTTTATTCTTTTCCTCTTTCCTTAGGTTACAGTCCCCATGCCTGGCTCCCAGTTGTCATTGCCAAGTTTTGGTTCTGGTGGGGGTCAGCCTCTGCTAGCCCTGCCCCAGTCTCTGCCCCCAACCCCTCCGCAGGCCCAGCCGCCAAACCTAAACCGCCAACCCCCGAGTAGTCAGCCCTACCGTGGTCTTATTGGCCAGAACACACACAGCATGATGCAACCTTCTAACAAGGTACACTTTCATTCTTATTGTTTGAGAACATATAAATACACTCTTTTGCTAATGTAGAGTAATTGACAATGACAATTTAAAAAAAAGCCTAGCAAAAGCACCTGAATGAAATTAAGTAAAATCGGTTTGTGACAGATGTGCGAGATGGACTTAAAGCTGTTTGGCAGTGGGATGGATGTGAAACCTGGAACTCCTCCAGTCAGTGCAAGAAGCACTACCCCCACCTCAAGCCCTTACAGGTAGAGTCAGCTTTGGTCTCTCTCCCACTTTTGGGCCTGTGCATGGAGTGTAACTTTTCCAGTGGCATTTCACCAGTTTAATTTGGAACACTTTTAATAAGTGTGTTAATACCATCCTCACCACTGTAGTGAGCACACATTTTCCAGTAGCTGGGAACAGCTCTGTTTACAATAAAACATGTTAGAATCTGGCTAACCGAAGTTACACTGGCACAAGTTCAAATGTTTTTTTTTTTTTTGTGTCTGGAGCTGTGTCATGATGTGCTAAGGAGATGCTAGTAAGATCTTGTCTTTCTTTGGGCCAAGCATATGCACAAACAGACAACAGAAAGCTCTTAAGGAGGGCTGGGTAATATGGCCTAAAAATAATATATCTATCGCAATACACTATGTATCTCAATTCCATAGTCCTCCAAAACACTGTTTAAATGATAAATTCGACCCTTTATTGCATAGAATAGCCATCTATTGAGTTTAAGCCAAGGTATATGTAGTAAATGCTATGTTAAACTTTGTTTTTAAAAAAAAAACTAGAATATGTTGAGATACATCGAGTATATTCAATATATTGCCCATCCCTACTGTGAAGAATGCTCTAGTAGTGTCCGCAGATGATGGTCACAATGTTGGATGCATGTCTGAGCTGTATTAAAAGGCTCCCTTTGATTGGAGTAGCCTTGCAAACTGGCCTAGACATGCAAACTAACGTTTGGAATGTAACTTTAGATTCATACAAAACCAGAAACTTCCTTCACATGTATTCCATATCTACTGCCTGTTTTGTCACAGAGCTCAGTCTGTGATATTCCGCTCCCCTCTTCTCAGGGCAAGCTCCACAAGCCCAAGCAACCAATCAAGTAAGATGAACAGCATGCTGTATCCCAAACAGTTCCAGTCTGGATCACAAAGCATGCGCATCCCACAGCACTTTCCTGGACAGTTCAACCCACAGGCAAGCAATGAAAGCTCACATTCTCCATTCAAACAGGCGTTTTGTATTAAATATAGAAAATATACAATTACTTTTTTTTTTCCTTCCATCACATGCAGATGTTGTCCCAGCCTAATATGGTGTCTCCTCTGGTACGTCCTCCTCATGCTAACTCCTTTCCTGGGGGAGTGCAGCGTACCCCAATGGGCCCCCCTATGTCTCCCAACCTGAGCGGAGGCCTGATGCCTCACCCTAGACCCCAGCATCCACCCCGTGTCCCCTCTGGGCCTCCTCTTGCACCCCGTGGCACACAGGCTGCTCTGAAGGCTGAGCAGGACCTTAAGGTAAAGAAAAGTTCATATAGGATAGTTTATGTAATCAGAATGGTGACTTTTCTGATTTTTCTTTATTACAATAGTAAATAAGGGAACAAAAGGCCTGACAGGCCTGTAATAGCATCCTTTCTTGACTGCATTTGAACACATCATTCCGTTTGTCCTCCTTCACACAGGCGAAACAAAGAGCAGAGGTACTACAGTCCACTCATAAGTTCTTCTCTGAGCAGCAACAACTTAAGCCTCCAGCTTCTAAGGCCACTCGTATGGAGGGAGCAGGCAAGCCGATCGACAGTGTCGCCCCAAACCACCAGGGGGCTCCACCTGACCGTGGTGAATCTGACAAATCCACACCACTCGCTGCTGCCAAGCCTATTCGGACTGGCCCTATAAAACCCCAGGCCATCAAACCAGAAGAGAGCAAGTAAATGTGTCCACCTTCAGCAAGACGGGCAGACAGATGGACAGATTGATGGATAGAGGGATTTCACAGAGAACATCTGCTAGAGCACATGCAGCCTTGCTGGAGAGTAGGAAGGGTGGGTTTTGGAGAGAAGGATGGGGATGCAGGATGAACAATAGCATACAGATTAAGAAGTACTGGGTGTTCGCCTTTACATAGCCTCATCCTACTACAATCCTTTCCAGACCCCTCCATCCTTTTCTCTCTGTGGTGGACGGGTGATTGTTGGAGTGCTGTTATCTCTAGCGTGGGTGTGTTTGGGTTTTTTTGTTTGTTTTTTAAAAGATAAACTCAGATAAAAGGCTGAAAACCAATCACTGTACGTCCCTAGTGTACAGTATAGATTTAAAGCAACAGGAGAGGTTACATTTGCTGCTGAGTATGCAAATTCATTTTATTACTAAATTCAATTTTTTTGTTGTTGGGTTTCGCCCCTCAACTCTCCCCCTGTCTTGGGGGTTGGGGGGCAGTTTCTACTGAAGAACTTTGTCCTTTTTTTGTTTTTTGAAGTTCAAGGAACAAACCTTTATTTAAAAGATTTGTTCTAGATTTTGCGTTCTAGCACCTCCATATAGATTTTCTTTTTTGAAAACCTTGTTAAGGTCTCGGAGGATGAGACCTACATAAAATATGCACACCCACATCACTAATTTGTGTGCACGGCCACTGCTCGCGTTCTCCCTTTCACTATAACGTTTCTCCTGACCAAGTGGTTTGCCAAAAACAGGAACGGTTTATAAATCTCAGTTGCTGTTTCTCTTTGCGCTTTTCATTTCCCTGAGAGAATTGTGCTGTTAGAGCCACTGATTTGATAGATTATTGATGGGTTTGACGATTGATTCATTGATTGCAGTCTCCACTGTGAGCCTTTCTTCCTGCCTTCTCTGTAGGTTTTTTTTTTTTTTTTTAGTTGTTGGATAAGTGGGAGCATGTATATGTATGGAACCTCTCTTTGAATCTTTAGCCAAAGTTTAGGCATTATAAGAAAGCCACTTCATTGTACGCTTACATTGACAGACAACAGCTCCAAAAGCTGTTCTTGGTCCACAGGTAGTACGGATTTTATTTTGTTTGTTTTTTTAAGTTTACTCCAGAGCAGTTGTGTAATTGCCTTCTATTAGCTGAAGAACTTCCCCTTCACTGATTTGAATGTTAGTGGAGGTGTTTCATATGCTTCACTTTTTCTCCCAGTCAACTCTGCATCGTTAGTCTTTCACTCTCCTTTCTACAACTCTCCCAGCCGTGCTGCTGACAGTGCCGTAGGGCAGGACCCTGACCTCTCTTACAGTCAATCACAGCAAAGGGAGGTCAGGGATGATCTGTGTTGGGCAGCAGTTTTTGATTAAAGCCTAAGACGATAGCTGCAAGATTAAAGACAAATTTACAATGTGAGTCGGCCTGTAGAGAAGGGCATCTAAGGGCAGAAAAAGATGAGTTCTGTTTTTTGTTTTGAAATTGAACTGTAGTTCAGCAGCAAGAAGGACTTAGTTTTCAGTTGGAATGACCACAGGCCTCAGTCAACTGGGCCTCTACCCTCTCCAGTCTATTTCTCTCAGGTTGCTATGGCAAAGAGGAGGGGGCTATAGATATACAGGTGTTTTAAGTGCGGCCCTCCCAAATGAGTAACAAAGAAGAGAGGAAGGGGTGGAGAGAGGAATGATTTTTTTTCTCTTGTTTTCTTGTACAGGGGTTAAATCGCTGTAATAAAATATGTACGGTCTTATTTACATTCTTGGTTTGGTTACAGAAACTAATAAAATAATATGCTGGTAAAAAATCGTGTACTATGCACTGGTGATTGCTTCTGTCTGCATAGCAGCATTGTTAACAATGGTTAAAAGAAAAAACAAGGCATATGCATCATTCACTAAGGTTTATTCAGTGTTGATGAACACATTTTATATCATTTGTTTCCTATGAATAACCATGCTGTAGTAGCTATAAACGTTTCTTAAAAGCTGGCAGGAGTAACTTAGAGGGTGAGAATAAAATGTAGAGTAGTACAGAATTGTAGGGTTCTTGTTTTGTTGATTCTTAGGTCTGAACTTTAATACTGGAGCAGAATAGTCCCTCTCCCAGACTGCTTTTCAGTGCTGTACACAAACACATGTAGTTACAAACAAGAAAATGTAGAAAAATAATTTCTCTATTAACATTTAAGTGGGCCATGCCACTGCAAAGGAAAAGAATATACAAAATCTCCCATTTTCAAAAATAGCTTTTTGGGAGTGATGTGTGGAAAAAAGCCATAATTACAAAAACATTAATATACCACAATGGACAATTTATAACAGGTTAAAAGGAGAGGGAAAATACAAGTGAAAGCTGATTAAGACCAGAGCATCTTTACATGAGCGGTTGCCTGTATTTCGGTAAATGCACCTTGAGCTTGGTGATCGAGGAAACAAAATCAGACAGTTCTATACCTTTCAAAGTTTGCATTGGTGTAAAGAGCGCTTGTGTGTTTACTTGAAGTTTATTGCCCTCTAACTTCATGATGAATGGGTTATTTGACCATACTGACATCAATGTGCATGTTTACAAAATTATTCAGTAATGTTTTATTCATGAATCATGATTTGTTTCAAACTGTAGGTCTAATAATAATCCCAAAGCCAATATGACCTGTTTTTACAGTCTATAATTTAAACCCTTCTTGACTCACGCAGTGCTTTACTGTTTGCTCAGCCGTATGTCATATGACACAATGTGGTAGTTGTCCCAGGCGAAGAGCTTTCTCTGGACTGGGTTGTAGTCGATCATGCTGTTGTAACGGTACCGGTTCTTGAATGGCACTGAGATGGCTTTGCTCTGACTGGTGGCTGTGTCAAAGCTGTAGTTGACAGTGGTGTTTAGCGAAGTATAGCTGGCCACTGTGTACAGTCTGCCGCAGATGATGAAGGCGTTGGCCACTGTGGTCTTGCGGATGTTGGTCTCCCAACTTCTCTTCACCTCCAGACTGTGGGGGTCCAACTGGGAGATCACGATGGCGCCCTTGGCCTTGTTGGTGCTGTAGATGACCCACAGGCCCTCCTCGTCTACGGCGAAGTCGATGTCTGTGTAGCCGCCCCAAGAGTAGGGGAACTGGCCGTGGAAGCCAGCGTGGGGCAAATCTCTGCGGGCAGCCACGCTCTCGGAGGCCAGGTCGTAGCGCATCAGGGTACGGCTGCGGCGCCGCTGGTAGTAGAGAGAGCCGCGGTACATCGTGGCGCCTGTGCTTTCCACAGCCTCGGGTAGGAGCAGAACTTTGGTGGGGAAGCCGCGGGACAGCTGCTCCATGTCTTCATAGCCGAAGAGCTGTCGGACCTCAGAGCCTACAGTGTCGATCCGCCACACCATACCCGGGCCATATGGTGCAACAGGCTCTGGGTCCTGCATCCACACACCATACTTACCAGCAATGCTGTCTGCCTTACGGTGTGTCTTTGGCTCACTCACAGACAGCAACTCACCACAGCCTGCAAGAGAGACCAGAGGAGGGGTGATATCAGTACCTTTGACAGCAAAATATGAATCCACGGTTCAGATCAAGTGCATGACAAATACTTGAATTCCATCAAAGATGCTGAATAATATGAATCCAGATCAAGTATGTCATATACTTACAGGAACATCAAGCACTAGAAGTATTGAATGCATAGAATTTAATGCATTGGAACTGAATTGAGAAAGTACATAAACATGATGGGAAGGAACCATATTTACTAAGGAGATCTCAGGTCATCCCAGCATTCTTGCTGGTGCAAGTGATCGGGGGTATACGGTGTACGACCCCTTTCCTAAAATATTCTGAAACGGAGATGACGGGCAGCTATGGATGGAAGCTCATGGTTGGGATGTTTGGCAGAATTCAAAATGACTTGGGGTGGTGGCAAGAACAAAGTTTGTTTTGCACGATGGTCTTACCGAATGAACCTTGATGTTACCTTTTTAGTACCTTACTAAAGATAGCCAACTCCTTTTATAAGCTGGACTGTTTAGGGCCCATGCATACTGGTAAAAATAACTTTGTTTTGTCCAGTCAGCAGTGTGATATGTGCCATATTGGTATTTGGGGTAAATGAGGAAGACTGGAAGGAGGTGTGTGTGTGTGTGTGTTGGGGTTGGTGGTAATCCAACAGTGTGTTTTGATGTCTATATTGGGGGAAATTTTGGTATTGCAGCTCGCAAAGTGTGCGGGTAAAGAGTATTGAGAGTGGCCACATTTACCTGTACTATCTTCTGGGTCTTCTGAAGTCGGGGCAGGAACCTCAGCCACTTCAGCCTTTAGCTCCTGGTATCCTGGACTCCCGTAGTGCCAAGTCGGGTCTGGAAGAGAGAAGGGAGAAAACAGTGAAATAGAAATTTCAAACGACAATCAAGCATCCAAAACTTCAAGGTGAGTGGAGGCAGAATGGACGTAGAAGGACAGGTGGAGTCCAGATGTAGCAGTTTCTTCTAGACTGAAACTGAGATGTGGTGACTGTAAAGGGACCGAGTTCTAATTTCCTGTCTTCATGATTCTCTGCAATCCAACACGAACTATTCAAGGAACAGGCTGCGTGTTTTTTTCGTACTCTGAGTTCAGTTAAGTTGCTCATTGCCCATTTCACTCTGTACTTGCCCTCTGCCTTCGCTTAGGAGTTCTGTGAAAGTCTCCCTAACAGACCATAAGATTCCCCTACTAACTCTCACTTAACATTTTAACAGCATTCTGTATCTGCATTGGACAGAACGGCCAAGTGTGTGTGTGTGTGTGTGTCTGTGTGTGTGTGTCTGTGTGTGTGTGTGTGTGTTGGAATTCACCTCTCAGGCTGCTTGTATCTCCTTGTGTCCCACCTGGTCTAGACACCAGATGAGAAAGGGCAGGGCCTAAATGGCAGAAAGGAAGTTAAATTTTAAGATGGAGATAAACTTATAACTGATAATTGATTTTTCTACAGGCAGTCGAGGCTGTAATACTGCTTCCCATACATGTCCTGATTGAGGCACATAGATAGACCCCCTCTGACAATCTTGTTCCCCTATTTCCTCAAAGGAGGGTTTTACAATACGGAAAGTTAAATGGTATCAGACAGGCAGATTAAGTGCTACAAACTGTAATAGAGCCAATTTGCATTCACACACAATTACACACTTCCTGGCAATATCTTCAATGCACTTATATATAGATACATATTTCTGGATCATCTTGCAATTTCTAAATCAGAAACTCTTCAGTGGCTACAAACTGAAGACCAAATCTCTGCTCGGCTCATTATGGCAAAGCAATTACGAGTCATTCTAACAGGACATAATTACAGCTGAAAGCACATTTTTGTCACATTTGTTGCACTGATAAAGGGAATCTGATTTTTATTTTATTCTGAGTTTTGCAAAAGAGGGACTACAACAAAGCTGGAAGCTGTTTTAGTTTAAGTTAAGTATGATGTATGCATCAGTTTATTGTAAACAAGGTTTTATTCTGAGGTATATAAGGTTTACATGTGGTACATCATGTTTTTATGGCACATAAAGTATATAATAGTTTAAGATGTGTAAGGTTTTAGTTTTAAGTAAATATATATAGGGTCGGTTTCCCAGACAGGGATTAAGCCTAGTCTTGGACTACTCTTTCCTTTTCAATGGAAAATCTCCATTCACAGAACTACTTAATCCAGGACTAGGCTTAATCCCTGTCCGGGAAACCGGCCCATAATGTTTTAGTTTAAGTTATATAAAGTTTAAGGCATACAGAATTTACTATTATTTTTTTCTTCTCTATTCTCTATTCTTCTGTTGCACTTAGCTTGCTAATAGCAAATGAATTTCCCTCTGGATAAATAAAGTTCTTTGTTATATAAGGTTTATTAGGTTTTAGTTCATCAGTACTATATATAAAATAGTTTTGGGTCATTGTCATGTTGGAAGATGAACTTTCTGGCTGAGGGCGTCAGATTTTGCTCAAGAATTCGATGGTACTTTGCCCTGTATGTTGTTCCTTCTATCTTGATAAGTCCCTGCTGCAGAGAAACATCCTCAACAGTATGCTGCCACCACCATGCCTTACTGTGGGTATGGTGGTCTTTGGCTGGTGAGCTGTATTGGCTTTCAACCAGATGTCCTGTTTGACATTCAGGACAAATAGTTTGATTGTCTCATCTGACTGTAACACCACATGGCAAAGTTCAATCCAGGTATTTGTGCCCGTCTTGCTAAACGCTTCTTCACTTGGGTAAATGGGTTAAGTGTGGAGAAGGATTTTTTTGTGCTGTGGTATGTTCACCTATGACAAATGTCACATCACTTTACTTTACTTTAGACTTCACTATGCTCCTAAGGACTGATAAAGCCTTTTTGTATCCACCTCCTGACTTGTACCTGTCCACTTCATACCTGATATCTTTTCACAGCACCTTGCCACTTACCACAGGAGGAACCCAATTAGTTTGGTGTGCAATGGAGAAGGTGATTAGTTACACTGATCCATCTCTGTGATTCTGCTCTTTTATTTTTTCTGAACTAGTGCTATTATGTTTCACTTCGATGTTAGAATTTGCATTGAATAAATACTTATTTTTGAAGGGGGTGATTCTTTGAACTGTAAGCTTTTGGGTTAAGATATATGAGATATAAAAGCATTTAGTTTCAGATATATATAATGTTTTAGGTGTATAAGTTGAGGTAAAATGAAGCAGTCATGTGTTCAGCTAGTTGCAACAGTATATAAGATCGATTTTTGCTGCTCCATTCCTCTGGCAGATAGATGTGGGTTCAACCATCTTCAAAGGTTAACACAAACACACAATGTTTTTGAAGTTTGTTTGTGTCTGCCTGAGCCACATGCTGCTTGATGGATATCAAGGCAATGCAAACAGAACTTTAAGTACTTTCCAGGGCAAGTAGAGTTCAGACTAAGTTTATACAAACAGAAATGTTTACACCTGATTGACTCTCTGCTGATGATGACTGGCATGATGACGCTTTTCAGCCTTTGTTCTGCTGCCTAACTGCGCTGGCCCCTACTGGCAGTTTTAATGAGCGAAAATTAGTCGAACTCTCAGCTTTAATGAGTGCAAATGAGCCGGTCCTTTACTTCGAAAAAGCAAAAATGTGGCAGAGATCAGCATCCTTATGCCTGTCATGTCATGCATTTAAAGAGCTGTTTACACTGCAATTTAGACATTGGCATGCATGTTGCTTATGTAACGTAGATAATGGGAAGGCATTTTTTTTGCTCATGGATAAGTTTGTGTTTGCACAACACACAAGGCTCCATTATTTTTGTACTACTGGATGACATGGAACTGTCAGGGTTTTCTTAACTGGAAAATCAAACACATGGGGAAAAAGCAGAGTGAGAGGGGGGTCTGTTTTTCTTGTTTTTTGTTCACAGGGGGTTCGGAAACTGAAGAGTTCCTTTGCCCGCCGTCAAGAGAATCTCTACGGTCCGCTGCTTCTTTCCTCCCTCCGGTTTCACTCCATTCACATTTTAGAACAGCTTCAGTCTTATGCTGTGATCTATTCTCCACATGTGTGGACGCTGAACACTCCTGGCGATGACACTCAGACCGCAGATGTCACCAAAAGGAGCAGAACAGATAGATAAAGACGGACACAGTAGTACACAGTAGGAAAGACAATGGCTAGGGAGGAACTTAAACCTCACCTGTGTAGAGTGGGAATTAAAGGGCTGCAGGTTGGGTTGTTGATTGCAAGCCACAATAAGTTTAGATGAGGGACGAGAGTGGTTTTTTTGTAGACTTTACAGGCCCATTTAAAAAGATGATGGGGTCACATATCCAAATCCAGATCAAGGCAGGTAGCCAATTCAAAACTCAACTAGTCCAAGCACACAAAGACTTTACTGTGGAGCTTAGAATTCAGGTTTTAAATGGCTCCACAGTCATCCCATGTCACACACACAAGCTAACCATGCTCCCTAAAACTCATCCATAAAGATATCCCATCCCCGTGTTTCCCCCCCAAGCTGAGGGACCCACTCGGACCTATTTCTATGTGTGACACATGCTACCAGTCAGATATGACACTGCAGGCAAATGTAATCTTAGAGATACATTACTCACTACCTCTGGCTATTCAAAGTGTGTCGAATGGAATGTTCTGTCACAGTTTATGCACCAAGCATACCTCTCTGCTGCATTAATGGTTTTGTTATAAATCTGCCATGTTAGTTTATACCACTTCGCCTCTTCCTCAGCAAGTTCATTTCTATTCATAAAAAAAAAAAAAAAAAAACTTTGAAAGCATGCCTCTACTGGCTCGTCCTTTGTAGCATCCTATAGTTACACCGGGAACCCATTTAGCTGTAAACACGAGAGTTGAGAAGAAGAGGAGCATTGGGAAGCAGTAACAGACTGTGGGTACTCACCAGTTCCGGGACGGATGCCACTGTCATGCTGTGGAGGAGGTGCCTGCTGGCAAGGTCTGCTCCTCAGCCTCTCAGCCTCCTTCTGAAGTTCAGACACCGTTTGTTGGAGTTCGTTCACCTGCCGAGCCAGCCTGTCTTTTTCCCGTTGCAGCTGTGCCTTCTCCCCCATGGCCTTGGTGTAGGCTTCCTGGACCCCTGTCCCAGCCACTGCCCCTGGTGTCTCCCCTCCAGCCAGGCGGGCAACCAGAACCTCCAGCAGTGCCAGTCTGGATTTCAGAGCTTCCATCTCTGGCCCAGAGCCTGCAGAGGGACAACTGGCCTCTCTTGGGCTGTCCACAGTGAAGCTGTACTGGCAGCGGCCACTTTGGCTATTACCTCTTGAGAAGCTGGCAGTGCCTTGAGCCTGGGTGCTCATAAGCAGGCCGGAGATACAGACTATGGCCAGGGACCACATGGTAGCAGACCGTAGATGGTTGAAACACACAAGGAGGGGTTTCCCTATTCTTTGCTTCTACTACGCAAGGATGCTCTCTCGATTAATCTCCTTCCTTTTTCTTCACTGCTTCTCCCTTCTGCTCTTGTCCTGTAAAGTACTGTCACTAAATTCGTCCTGTCTCTACCCTTCCCAGGCGAAAGAGGAGACAGACTGATGAAGGAAGGACTTGTTATCACTGACCCCTAGTCTCTGCCTAGTCTTATTTATCTCCCTCAGTGGTTCTCTCCTGCCCTTGCTCTTCAGAGCTGAGTTTCCACAAGCAGGTGTCAGTTCAGTGCAGAAACCAGTGATCAATAGTTGTTTGGGATCCCAGTTGTGCTCTCAGGTCTGGAGGCAGTTTCTCTGAGCTTGGGGACCCCAAGCAGGAGTTATTTATACAGTCTGAAAGAAGAAGAGAGGGCAAGGGAGGGGGAGAGATAGAGTGAGAGGGAGGGACTACGTCCAACAGCAGGAATATTCCATCACTTTCTTCCCTTCTTCTTGGGGAGCTTCCCAGAGAATGTGTATATAGGCATGTTATATGGTGTTTCAAGTAACAAGAGAGTCAAATAATTATCTGCTGGTGCTCATGACTCCTTTTCTGACTTTATACAGTAGTACACTGCAGTGGGCAATATTGTTTTTATATTCTAACAAATCTATTGCAAACAATTGTGTTTGGAAACAACTACACATTACAACCAGGTGTTTGGGGGCTGGAACTAAAACGTGATCTCCAGCACCAAGTAACAAATGATAAAACCATTTTGCGAAACCTCCAATTATTGCAGTCACTGCTTGTCACTGCTATCTGCACCATTGCTGACATGTCTTGTATGTCATAACACATAAACATACGTGTCTAAGTATGCATGTGTTTTATGGGGGGAAGGCATACTAGGAGTGTGTGTGTGTGTGTGTGTGTGTGTGTGTGTGTACTACTTGGGTTCTAATTCTGGTGCAGTGGGTTTGTGTGGCCCTATCAGTTTGCCACTGATAGTCCAGCCCTGGAGGGGGACCTTGCAGTAAGACATATTAGACACAAGCTAAGAGGGTGCAAAATGGATAGAGTTACCCTCTCCAAATAACCTACCCAGGACAGAAGTGGCATAGGCATTGCATTTTGGGTCACGTTTGCATCTAGCAGATAATCATTAACTCTTGAGGATACTAGAAATTTGCAAGGGTAGGCTCTGGACAAGCCCTTTGTATATATACACTACCGGTCAAAAGTTTTAGAA
>JBBPCW010000154.1:9459938-9479199 GCA_037974425.1 Phenacogrammus interruptus
GACGATCATCTTAATTTAATCGTGGCAGCCAAAATCGTGATCGTGATTAAAATTCGATTAATTGTGCAGCTCTAGTTCTCAGTATCATTAGTGTCAGCAAGTTAACTGTTCGTTTATCAATCTGAAATTGAGTGTTTTGAACGGATAACATCGATTACTATTACCAGTGAAAAGCCTAAAGCACACTAATGAACTTGGCCTCATTTTATTAAACTCTTGAATAAGATTTGGTTATAACTGTTGGTGTTATGTACCTGTAGATGTGACAGAAACTATTGCTTTCTGAAAGATGTTGTAAATGGCAAGGGCAAAGTTCACTTGGTTAATACTTTAATGATACAGACCACTTTTCATTACTTATAACTCCAATTTAAAATATTCATGAGGCAGATCTTTATCAAACTCATGGAAATGCAAGATATTCTCTACCGATTGTTCAGTGTTATCTGATTCCCCTGGTAGATAAATATGAATGTTTTATTACTACAATAATTATTCATATTGATTTGTTATTAATACAGGAAGGCATTATGTACCAAGAATACACACACACAAGAAAAAAACAATTGTGAAAATGGAAAATTCACGATATGGACAAAAATATGGCCATTACAGCAATAGACTTGAATGACATTGCATTCAAATAAATAATCTTTAATATGGAAAAAACGTTTGTCCATATATGGAATTCCGTTGAACCGTGACGAATGCAAAAGGCGGACCATCAACACTAACACAAAATGTATATGTGGTAGTAGCCTAGTGGGTAAAACACTACAAACACATTTACCACGAAGTTGCAAATTCGAACCTCACTTTCTACCATTGTGTCCTTGAAGAAGATCGACACTTAACCCTCAGTCGGTCCAATGGGACTGTCCCCATAACTAATGATTATAAGTCGCTCTGGATAAGAACGTCAAGGTAATGCCCCCTTTACACTCACGTACTGTCTGCAGTATCGGGCTAATAAGGCAACATATACGATTCAAATATACACGTAATTTGCTGTCTTAGCACTGTTCTTTATTTCAGTACAAGTCGTCCGAAACACTGATTTTAATTCATGCTCTCACCTCTTCTAATTTTTTCGCGTTTCCAGTTACAAACACCACGGATCTCCCAGCCGGCCCTGCCATGCTTTCTTCCCGGTCTTGTCCTTCCAGACGGACCGGTACATAAAAACAACCAATCACGTTAATCCGCTCAAACGTTTCACCAATCAACGAACAGATGAAATATGCGGCCCTCTCAGACTATCCAATCACCTCTCGCTCTACACATCGCTCCGTCCGTCTCTGAGATGTGTCCGAGTGGATACACCGCACACGTGGGAAAGAAGGGCGCTTCTGCTCTTGTTTATGAGGGGATACATTTCGTTTTTTCTTATAGCTCGAGTAACATTGATAATTGGATCGCATGCTTAATATTGGCTCAGCAGTTGTTATCTGGTTGATTAACTGAGGCATTGTTGTATGTGGGAGAAGCACGTCTGTTCTCCATCTGAGCATGCAGTATGGAAGTTGCTCGCTGTAAATAATCCGAGAGAGAATAGTAAGGTTTAAAGAACAGAGAGGATGAGTCTGTTACCCAGAACCGCAGAGGAGTTCAGCTCGGCTGATTACTGGGAACGGTTTTTCCGTAAACGGGGAGAAAAGGCTTTCGAATGGTATGGAGACTACAACTCACTCTGTGGCGTGCTGCACAAATACATCAAACCCAGGGATAAGGTACTACTAATAAAAGTTTTTACACTGACCCATTTTACCTCAGTGGGTGTTATAAAAACCTTGTCTTGTAAACAGTCTTGTGCTGTTTCTGTTCGGTTCTTGTGTTACACCATGGTCCTGTGGGGACGTTGTTTCACTGTGTACTGTGTGTATATGTTTGAAATGATCAAACCTACTTGCCTCAACTTGTTAGATATGTGTAGTTATTTATCATAACACACTAGACAGGTTCTCAACCCTAGTCCTGGAATCCCCACACCCGACACCACATATACACCATGGCACTGCATGTTATATCTTTTGTCCTGCTGTAACACACACTACATCTCCTAGTGACTAGTTAATGAACTGATGGAGATGGAACAAATGTGTTGGGTATTGGGAAAACTACAGTTTAGCCCACGATCAAGTGTAATCCATTTCATAAGGCAGGATTTCACAGTTTAGCTAGATAACGCAATTCCAAAGTCAAGTGTATCTGGTATACAAACACCATTTGCTCTGTCTAACTGACAAATCTTGATTTGGGACATGCTCCTGCTCCCAGTTGGGCTGGGAACCACTAACTGCATTGCATAAACATTCTGCCCCTAACGCTAGATGTGTATGGCAACTAAGTGTTATTGAGAAATAAGGACTTTTGTTGTTGAAGGATTTATCCAAACAGTTATTAAGCATGGCATGCAGTAAATGTGTCTAATTAGTGCCTGTTTGTCCTCTTTCAGGTATTAGTGGTGGGTTGCGGCAACTCTGAGCTAAGTGAACAACTTTATGATGTCGGCTACCATCACTTAACCAACATTGATATCAGTGAGACGGTGGTGTCTCACATGAACCAACGGAATGCCCAACGTCGACCTGACCTCATCTTCGAGCAGGTGGATGCCACCCAGACAGGCTATGAGAGTGGTAGCTACCAGGCTGCTCTGGATAAGGGCACTCTTGATGCCATGGCCTCTGAGGAAGAGGGGGCTTTGGCGGGTCGGATGCTGGCCGAGGTGACCAGGGTTCTGGCTGTGGGAGGCCGCTATGTGTGTGTGACTCTAGCCCAGGAGCATGTGATAAAACTGGCTGTGGAGCACTTTGCTGAAGCTGGTTGGGCCATACGCATCCACTGTCTGAGCCAGCAAAGCCAGGACTTTGAATCTTCTTTTGCACTGCCTGTCTTTATTCTAATTTGCACCAAGTTTCGCCAGCCACCTCCCTTTGCAGTGTTGGAGTTGTGCCAGGGAGAGGATGGGGCCCCCTGCAGGTTGTCGTCAGTTTCAGAGCTGCTTGATGCAGTAAAGGAGCGACAGGCTTATGCTCTTCTGCTCCAGAAACTGCGAACTGGCACAGACAAGGCTAGTACACCTTCCCTCACACTTTGCCACGCAGCAACGGGTCGACCCCGCTACACACTAACAGTTCAAGACAGTCTGCCTTCTACCAAAGTGCCCCGTGCCAACCACTTTGCCATTTTTATTGGTAAGGGTTTATAAGGTTCTATTCATGTTTTCTCACTGTTTAAAATAATTTAATCACTCTCTTAAAATAAATCCCCCCAAATATAATCAGTCAGTCCATACCTGTTCTGTGTAGTTTCTTCAGTTTGCACAGGATTTACACGACTAATATAGCTAACCAGTAGTGAAAGCTTATATCTACCCACTGCATCTTCCAAGCTGCATGACTCACACACATGCCTCAGTGTCCATTTGTTGTAATATCCCACAGACCTGGTTTCTGATACTATACAGTACACTCTGTTCATAAAAATGATTTAAGGTTTTTTGAGTACTGTTCCATTGTTTCAAAACTGTCAGACACATCATATTTTTTAAGAACTAGGAATTTCATACATGCCTACCAGTTTGGCGTTGCAATGAAAATAAATTAAAAAGGGATCTTAAAAGACCCCACTGTAATTTGTAAATCTCCTTAAGATTAATATTGTAAAAGTCTATCAAGGCTTTACATAGAAAACAAACATCTAAAATCATTTGACAGTAGACACTTTGTCCAAAACATCAGCTTATAGAGTTTGTCTCCTCTGTTGATTCAGTAAAAGCTTTTAGGAAAGCATTTCTCTCAGACATTGCTGCAAGAATTTGATGAAACTAATGCACTGAGAAACAAGAGCCTGTGTGAAATTAGGTACTGAGTTCAGGTACTGATGTTGATTGATTTAGTTCTGAATCACAAATGCCACTCCAACTAATCCCAATGATGGAGAAAGTAATTCTGTTTTATTCTCCTGGCTGACTGTTGGCATTGGGAGTTCCAGAGTGGTTTATTCCATCGGCAGCCCTTTGTCTTTGGACATTATACACACTATATCTCGCTAAGGATCTAGACAACCTGTTTAATTTTTGTATTTTAAAAACAGGGGGAAAAGAATCAATTCTTTAAAAAAAAATATGGAAATTATGTGTGGAAAGCACAGAATATCCCTAAAAGTCTGGAACAATCATTTAAAGACATAATATCAGATATAGGTGGCTCTTGTCTCGTCTTCACTGACTGTACTGATGTGTGACTGACTTGAAGTTTCATTGTGTTTGTGTTCCCTTTATTTTTTGAGCTGTATATTATAGCTTCCACGTGTGGTATTCGCAATGACCTGAACCTTTGTTCTGTACTCATTGTCTAAATTAGTCTTACAACTCCCATGCAAAACCAAAGCAGAAAGCTCTGGATCTCAGAGATATGTAATCTAGCAACTTGTTTGATTTTCATCTGTAGTTCCTCAGGGCCGTGAATCTGACTGGTTGTATGGCTCTGCTGAGGGTCGTTCACAACTAGCTTCCAGTGCTAAATTCCGACGGCTGATCATTGTTGCAATGCACCGAGACCAAGATTATGAAGACATGCAAGCAGTCCAGTCTGAACTCTCTCCCATGGTGATGGAACTGGCACCCCCTGGGATGCCGGCCAATCAGCAGGTAAAAGCATGGGATCGTTTATTACATGTTGAAGAAAGATGTTAATAAACATGGATTTATAAAGCCTCCTTTTAAAAGGTTGTGTATATTTAGTTTTAGCTTTTATCAGTCTGACTTCTGTCCTGTTTTGTCTGCCATACCCCAAAATATCTTGTCTTATCTGTGGAAAAATAAATTGGGTATAAGATAACCCTTGTGTGTGTGTGTGTGTGTGTGTGTGTGTGTGTGTGTGTGTGTGTGTGTGTGTGTGTGTGGTCAACTGCTAGATGCTGGTTGTACTGTGAGATATAAGAATTTAATGGCTATGGTTGCTGTATTTTTCCTGATTTTCTTTTTTCCTTGATGCCATGTTGTGGTTTAGGTTCCCTTCTTGTCAGTAGGGGGTGACCTAGGCTGGAGGGAGGTTGTAGGCCGAGGGGTGAGTGATTTAACAGGGGAGTACTCTGTGGAGGACGTACGAGGAGAGGACGGTCACCTTTACCGCAGATTGGTCTTCATGAATAACGCTCAGCTAGTGCAATCAGAAAGCCGCCTACGATCCACCACCACCACATGTGAGTTACTCATAATCAGTGTAGGAGGAGAGTAATGTATGTACATATTTTGCTGAATCGGAGATTGAATGTAACCAGTTATGTATGTAAGGTGTCAATGTGTACACTTTGACTTTCTAATTTTGGCTGAATTTCACTTCCCTGATTTCCCAGCCTCCTCTGCTCATAAAAAGAAGAGCAAGAAGAAATCAAAACCCTCTACTACTGATGCTCCAGCTTCTGTGGGCAAAGGCCGCACTGTAGACCGAGGATTTCTCTGTTGTACGCACCATGAGGTGATGGTTGCAGGTCTTGCTTTGCTAGGAACAGAGGCCATCAAAAATAAGGGTAGGTCCCCTAAATGTGAAACATTTTCATGCTAGACGTGATGTATAAGGGTGTTCGCAGAAACCTGCCCTCATGTGCATACATGCCTTAATCCATGTTTTGTTTTTAATGACCTCATAAATGACTTTTTCAGCTATGCTAATGTACAGTACTGTCCAAAAGGCCTAGGAACCTGGAAAAAAAACTGATTAGATAAGCAGTGAGCATTTTTTGCATTTATATTCCTAAAGAATAAATGCAAATATAATTATACAGCAAAATGTGATTTATATAGAACATATCAGTGTGTTGTGGAAGCCTAGTATTACTTATAGTTACAATCAGAAACCTGGTTTGACTCATTCACTACCTTGTTAGTTTTAAAGCAAATTTTTTTCCCACTGCTTTTTCTTTGCATTTATTCTACTGTTAACTTTGCTACCCGATAGATATATTGGCACATGTTAAGAAAAAGGTCTTTAAACAGTTTGCAAAGGCACCTAAGACTTTGGGATAGTACTGTGTGTTACATCCATAGGCTTATTGTCTGTGAGATGAGTGCACCATTGCATCCTAATTTGAAGATATTGGATTGGTTTACTCTCACACCAAGTTTGTTACAACCTTAATAAGTCTACGTTCCCACATTAAACCTCAGAATTTCTCGTGGTTGTCCTTGAGCAAACCAAATGGAAGTTTTAGCAACAACAACAACAAAAGCAAAAAAGTCTTATGCATAGAAATGTGTTTCAGTAAGAATGTGATTTACCTTTTGTCATCTTGAAGTCCTCTGAATTGTCCTTCGTCTAACAGATGCACCGGTGTCAGTGTTAGTGGTGGGGCTGGGCGGTGGAGGATTGCCCCAGTTTGTGCGAGACTTTGTGCCCAGAGCGCGAGTGGAGGTAGTGGAGCTGGACCCGGCTGTGCTGGACATGGCACAGACCTGGTTTGGGTTCCAGACTGACGACAGACTGAAAGTCACACTGGGAGACGGCCTGGAGCACATTCACACACTTGTGTCCCAGGGTGAGGAGGAAATCATATGAGCTGATATGTGAATCCTTCCGTTGGATCCTACATTGCGTGCTTTCATTACTAAATGCATTCATCAGACGGAAGTCGCCACAGCACATCTGGGCAATAGAACTGTCTATAAATCATTCTGGAATGTATTCTTTAAAAAGAACCGACTCCTTAATGTGATCAAATATCCAGCAGTCAGAGAGTTCTTCAGCGTTGCCCCTTCACATTAATTATTTCAGAGCTTAATTATCTATATATATTAAGCTGTGCTATTAAGTAGATTTGTTAAGATTAAATCTTACTTATACAGTATAATAAACCATACAGTATGTTGGACACCACTACATCTACTTACAACGTGCTGCTGTTTGGATGAGGTTTGGTACATGTAAAATGATGCTAGCAGACATTTATTTGAATAATGACAACATAGATGTTTGTGTTGCTTTCTAAAGTGTCTTTACTAGGCTCTCGGATGGCCCCTCCCAACGTTTTTTTCATTCCCACACTTCTGCCTGTACCCTATTTATAGGTGGGCATTCCTATGATGTCATCATGTTTGACGTTGACAGTAAAGACCCCACCCTGGGCATGAGCTGCCCTCCTCCTGCCTTTGTGGAAACGCCACTGCTGGAGAAAGTCAGCAAGCTTTTAACCCCTCATGGTAAGGTGGCTTTACTTTGGTAATCTATGAGTTTTATGCCATAGTTTACAGACACTATGTTATTTATATCATACCGATCATTATGGTCATCATTATCACATTGTCTCTCATGTGCCATTTTTCTGTTTGTTGTCTTCCATCTCTCTACATTTTCAGGAGTGTTTATGTTGAATCTGGTGTGTCGTGACTCAGCCCTGAGGCAGTCGGTGATGGAGCGTGTACAGGCCGCATTCCTGAGTGTGTTATCACGTCCCATTGAAGGCGAGGTCAATGAGGTGCTGCTGTGTTCCCGAGGTGGAGGGAAAGGGGAAGGTCACACACCTTCTGTTATCCCCCAGAATCTGCAACAGGCTGCCAAATGCCTACAGATGGCACTGCATAACAATCAGAATGCCCCCTTGAACCCGCAAATAGACATTTCTGCAATGTTGAAAGACCTGCGGGTAGCCTGAACCCATCTAGCTGTATAAGGGAATGATTCTGTACATTTTTGTGTGAATGGAATATGAAGAGCATTTTTCTTATCAAAATCATCAATCAGGTCAAAACTAGGACAGTCTTCTATAAAGAAATGTTTTCTAGAATATCCTGTCTTATAATTTAAAGCTGTAGTAGTTTAAATATGAATATGGAATACTGCTGTCATAGTTATGTAATTAAGATGAATTTATTCAAAGAATTCATTAAAATTTGTTCCTAATGAATGTGCTTTGTGATTACTTTAACCAACTTCTATTTCAGTGCCAGAGTAACTTATTTTCATTTATTAACTTTTTTGATTTACTTATAGTTTTGTTTAATGACTTCATTCAGTTTTACTCAAGTGTTATTACACAATAATAACAGTGATAACTGCAACAATAATAGTAAATTAGAAAAATATTTTACTTTTTGTTAGAGTCGTCTTGAAAATAACAACCCAGCTCTGTGTATCAATTTTTGGCTATGTCTGTTGTCTAATAACAGCAGCACAGTGTTATTAGCTTATTGTTATTATTAATAATAATATTAATACTCATAATAACAGTAAACATATTCAAGTGCCATAATCTATAATAGCAAAAGTTGTTAGGAATACATTTTTCTTTTTTATAGAAAACATTTGTAATATTTCATCTATATCAGCTTGACAAATTTTAGCTGTGCATTATCTTTGAACAGCAACACAGGCAATCAACAGTAGTAACATATTCATAAAAATGAAATTTGTGTTGCAAACTAACTATTTTATTTATAATTATAATATAATATAATATTGTTAAATAACAGCAACAATGTTGTTAGACTAATAAAATAGCAACAACAGTAAACATTCATAATTGCAAAATCTGCATTGTTTTAAAAAGTGTAGGCTACTACTTTTGGAGTTTGTTAAAATAACATTTATAATATGCCAGGGTAGTGTGGCAGCATTTAGCTTTGTTATTGTCTAGTAACAGCAACATTGTTATTAGACAATAACAATATTATTTTAATAATAGCAACAATAGTGAACATTGTATTTATATGCATAGTACACATTTTATTAGTGAAATACTTTATTTAATAACCCAGGTATCACCTCGGCAACGTTTGGCTATGTGTGTTGTCTAATAACAGCAACACAGTGTTATTAAACAATAGGCTCCATAATAATTACTATTAATAACAGCACCAATAGTAACATTATAGTAATATCCATAATCCATTATAGCGAAATCCGTTTTGGAAAACGTTTACTTTTTCTTAGTCTTTTTTTAATAATAACATTGGTAATACTGTATTTCAGCTATGCGTATAAACTTGGCAACCCGGGCTCCAGCGTGCCACAAACTCCAGTGTGTTATTTTTACTGGATGAATCGGGCTGGTCTGCAGTGGCCTGCAGTGAAAGCAGATCCTGTATGTGCCGGCTGTTGTGAAAAGTGGAGCAGAGCTTTATACAACACCTTGGACGTTTACTGACTGGCTGAAAGGTAAAAATCACCAGTTCTGAACCTGTTTCTGTAAGTTGCGCTACAATTGCCGCTGGGATTTACACTGAGGAGTGGCGCGGGGTCGCTTTTGCGCATGCGCCATCGCTCCGAGAGCCGTTAGCTGTCAGAAGAGTGTGGAACACAAGTTCTGCCAGAGAGATCAGCTGAGGAGAACCAGACCAAACGAGTGGAATAAGACGCTACCACTGGCCGCAACTTCCTCTGAGGAGGTCGTTGTGTTTGTTCCTCATGCCTCATGCTACTGAAAGAAGGATTCGTGTTTAAGAGACCACCGTGTGGTCTGCGTGTCCAGAAGTAGGTCTGCTGAAGTGAACTGACTAGAGAAGCGACGAGAAGACATTTGTCGACGAGGACGAGGTGGGCAGACCTCTCAAAAAATGCTATTTCAGTGATGTTCATCTACTCATTAATTTACACATTTGGTTTAATGGACCTCCCTCACTTACCGAGACACAATTAAAGAACTTAAAGCCAAGTCAGTGATTTAAGAGGCTGGTCAATACAGCAGTGACCAACCTGTCAAAACACAGCTTTGGAAAAAGGATCAAACCTTCTGGTCTGAACTGTTGTGTCTCAAAAGTTTAACGTTGCTCGTTTGATAGTGTCTCTCTGATCTGCAGTTCAAACTTTGAATGGTCTGGCAAAAAGGACACAATCGTGGTTGGACCCTAACTGTCTCGACCAGAACCCCCAGGTGGTTTGTCTCCTCCTAGGGAGCATGGGGAACCGGGGCATGCAGGAGCTCATTCCGCTGGTGAACCGCCTCCACGATGCTTTCAGTGCCATCGGCCAGAGCTGCAATCTGGACCTGCCTCAGATCGCCGTGGTCGGTGGCCAGAGTGCTGGTAAAAGCTCCGTGCTGGAGAACTTCGTGGGCAGGTACAAAACCAGGCAGAACATTTCTTATCAGTTTATTTTGCATGTTATTGACCTTAGGCTTATGTTGTCTGGCTACTTAAACAGTCCACTTTGTGAAATACCCCAATAGAGCTCATTCTGTTTACCTGTATTATACACACTATATGGACATATTTACTGGGATACCTGACCCTTACACCAACTTTAATGATATTGGATTAAAATTCATAGACTTTAATACATAGTTGGTCACGCTGTTGGAGCTATAACACCTTCCACACGTCTTAAAATACTTTCCACAAGATTTTGTGGTGTTTCAATGGGCATGTATGAGGCACTGATGTTGGAGGAGAAGGCCTGGTTTGTAATCTCTGTTCCAGTTCATCCCAAAAGTGTTAGATGGGTTTGAGGTCAGGACTCAAGTTCTTCCAACCAAGCATGTCTTTTTGGACCTTGCTTTGTGCACTGGGCCACATTCTTATTGGAATAGAAAAGGGCCTTCCGCAAACTGTGTACACAAAGCTGGAAGCATGGCGTTGTCCAAAATGCTGAAGCATTAAGATTGCTCTTCAAGTAAGGGGTCTAAACCCTAAAAACAGGTGTTCCATATAGTGTACATACACACATACATATATATGTCCAAAATATCCAGACACATTTTTAAAAAAGAGTTTAGCAACTTTAAGGTGCGCCTGTTCATGACCCTTTCATTTAATTGCCTGCACACAGCTTGTATAATCTTCACAGAATAGCATTTGCAATAGGATGGCATGCCCCAAAGCAAGATCTTTGTGCCAAGCATTTCCTAGAGAGTTCTAAAGCCTCCCAGCACTGGGCTGTGGATCAGTGGAACTACATTCTCTGGAGTGATGGAGCTCCGTCCAATATCTTTGAAACAAGTTACACTTGTGGTCCAGAATTAATTATGCATTATCACTACCTGACCTTACTAATGCTTTTGTGGCTGAATGCAATCAAATCCTCACTACAGCATTTCAGCATCTAGTGTTAAGACTTCTCTGAAGGGTAGAGTCAGTTGTTGCAGAAAATGGGGACAAAATATCCTTGATTTCAGGAGAAATGTAGATTGAACAGGCGCCTATAAACTTTTTTGGACATTTACTGCAACTCTGGCTGCTTTATTTTTTTATTTTAACAACTACTAATGGCTTCAATTCAGCCTTCTGTGTGCATGGAGAAGCACAATATGGCTACAGGTGCAGATGGTCATACACTCATCTGTAGTCTGCAGCAGTTACTCCCACTTCCTGCGTTTAATGCTGTGCCAAGGCCATGTTGGTGAAGCATGCAGAATGAGGGAGATTCACCTCATGTTTAGTGGACATCAGAGAGTGTCGAGGTGAACGTTTTGACCCTTCCATGATGTCAGACGAAAAAGTGCTGAGTGAACATGTTTTTTTTTTTTTTAAATCTAAGATTGGTTCTTTATCTGAGATCATTTTAAGCAGCTCTGTCTTTTGTAGTGGTAGTACGGATGAACGTGTCCAAAACTCAGACATCCAGATATGGTGGTTTAACACTTTGTAAATGGTTTGTCTTTCTATAGACATTGCAAAATTACTTTGAATGATTTTAATATAGAAGAATCTTGAATCAAAGAGATATTTTACAATTGTATGTACGTTTGTGCACCTATGGTCAAATGACACTGAAATGATGAAACGTTCTTGTTGCTGAAAATATTAATAAAACGTACACATCCCCTGCAGAGAACACACTAATAATAAGATACTGGCAAGTTAATTGGCCAGTTACTGTTTAATTTGGCCTTATATCTATTTTATTTGGGCCATATTTAGTTTGTTCCCTATAAAGATGTGTTTTTTTTTTTACTTGTGTAGCCAAGGCACATATCATTTTAGTATCTGGAAGGGTCCATTCTGTATGTCGGTAGACTGTTGTTGTGTTTTAAAATGGAGCCGTGTTATATTGCTTTGAAAAGGAGTACAGCAGTTCTGCGGAAGACACTCTCTTCCCAAACAAGTTTCCTCGCCGAAGGTTTAAGCCTGTCCACAGGAAACGGTGATTGTTGGTGAAAGCCAGTCTATTGTTTGCCTTACTTAGTGTGTATCAGTTTCTCAGAGGGAAAGTACATAGAATTTAAATGTCAGAGATGGCTGTGTGTGTGTTTGATGCAGAGCAGAAGCCGCTATCTTATCTGACAGCACTGATCAGGAGGTGTGTGCTCACGTTCTACTCTTCAGTATTAAAGAGCTGTTCATTCTTTCTTCATTTTATAGAATAATGGAACATCACAAAAGTGCAATTTTGCATCTTGAAGGACCTGTTCATTTGTCTTTTTTTCATCTTGTAGGTCTGTTCAAGTGGAAATAATCTTTATATATTTATGTTCTATTTGTAATTTCCTGCTTTATACAGGACAATAGGCAAAACATTGCAAATATAGAGTGTTAAGGATAAGCTAGGAGAAAGAAGAGTAACTTTGTAATATCTGCTATGCAATCTGTTGCTGCACAGCACTTAGATTGTCATTACTGCCAGCTGATTATGAATGACAGCCCAAAACTTTACCTATCCATTTTAACATTATGCTCTTCTGAAGGTAGGGCATGTATAGTGATGATGAAGTTTGTTTATGATGAACAAGCTTTTAGAGATCTATTCTGCAAAGCAGTATATAGATAAGTGTTTTGTCTCAGCTGACATTTGTGAAAGTCTAGCTAAAATAGTTATGCTGTCATCATTTGAGTAGGGCTGGGTGATTAATTGGTAAGTAATCAAAATCGACATTCAGAAACTATAATCGATCGAATTTTTCCAGGTCGATTATTTCGATTACTTTCCCCTTAAAAATATAGATAGTAGATAGTGTGTGTGTTTCCTTCAATTATTTTAAAATCAAGTAATGCACCCTACATTAAAAAACCTCTCACTTGTAATATGTGAGCATATTTACTGTACAAAACTTGTCAGTGAACTATTAAAAAAATAAATTAAAATAATCGTTCATTAATCGTAATCGAGTTCAATTAATCGAGTTCAATTAATGTTCAATTAATCAAGATTTTGATTTTAGTCCAAATCGCCCAGCCCTACATTTGAGCATTATACAGCTGTATAACTTGTGGTTGTTGTGGACTAAAATGCTTGAGTTTGCAGCAGTTTTTCCTCGATATTTGCCCTGTGTGAAATGGCCTATGAATGTTCTATTCTGTAAAGTGAATAAAGTATTATGGACACATTTTTACAATAAGTATATATTATATATTTCATAGATTTTTGTAATGTATTATTTATTAATCAGTTACAAATTAAATAAGTGAAATACAAATCTGTCTGTTCTATTTTCTAACATGGCAGTAATTGCTTTTGAAATATGACCGTCCAGTTGCTTATCAGTCATCGCCAATATCCAGCTCCATCACTGTTGCACAGGTCTAATCTGGACTAGTCTCTGAACTCAGTCAGCATATAATGTTCTTTGCAGCAATAAACACACAGCAAATTGTCCCAAAAAATGCACAGAAAATCAGGCTAAATCTAACTGTCACGGTGGAAAAGTAGTAGTCAACTGTTGACTTTTGTTTGCAGTCCACAGCGACATTTCTGCCCTACTTTCATGTAGAATGTTCAAAATTGGTTTCAGTTGTTTTTAGCTGTATCAGTGGCTTGTCTGCAATTATCATGAAAGATAGACACTTTAAACAATGCTGAAATGGCTTCAACTTGTTTACCATATTTATTGATTGAATGATACCGTAATCAGACAAAATGATCAGCTGTTGCAGATGTTGCTAAAGTTGTTGTTTGAATTTGTGTGAATTAATTTTAATTGACTTTTTTGAATCTAGAATCTAGTAAGCAAGTTTTTCTGGAATAATAAAAGACTGAATAACAATGTTTGCTGAGAACTGAGTTTCTGGTGTACAGTAAGATTAATTGACACTCTGAATTAATTCTCAACACTGAGCGGATCTGATGACTCATATAGCCATATGAAATAAGACCACTTCATTTAATGAACTGCAGAGGAAAGTGTGTTTTCCTCTCAACTGACTCTTATTACAGTCCTGCATAGCTTACAGAGCTGCAGCCTCAGCAGATTTTTATTGGAATGCTTATTAAGCTGAGGTTATCAGTGTTTTATTTTTCTTTTTTGTTTTAGATTTGGCAGTGCCTGCAATTTTCTGTTTAATATGGTGGAAGCTGATTGGAACTGGGTAGTGCCATACTGCATAGATGTACTTATTGGAATTAACCTGCATCACTCCGACCGTGACATGATGGCCTATTTTAAAACTGTGTTATTAGAAAGAGTTGCTCCATGTAGCCATAGCAATGAAAGATGAAAAGCAGGACCCTGAACCATCTGTTCCTGCACTCTGCCTGCCAGGCTGAGAAGAGGGTCTGTTGCTCAGAGAAGCTTGCAGATATCAGATGGTTGACTAAATGCCTTAGGAGAGGAGGAGAGAGGGATGGCATGGTAGAGGAGGCATGAATTGCCTAGAGAATAAGGAAAAATGTGTGAGAGTGGGGGGGCTGCTCCCATGACAGAATAGAATAGATGATATATACAGTAAACCCCCGCTTATTCGCGGTTCGGAATTTTGTCTTAGAACAGAACTAATAACTGTTCGTGGAAATCCCTGCTAATTCACAGAAAACACACATATCTGCATATTTTTGCAGGTGCTTGGTTGAAAAATATAAGTTACCAACTTTGTAACATAAATATTAACATAAATTCAGCTACATTTCCATATAAAATATAACTATTAATTTTTTGGTACTGTATTTCACCATCCCACGTCTTGGGATGGTGAAATACCGCTGTGCTCAGAGAGAGGAGAGTTGAAAGTAGCCAATCTGAGAACATTATTAGTTTCTCCTTGCTGCTGATTGGCTGCTGCCCTGCATATCTGGCAGCCACAGTCCAGCATTCCTGCATCATCAGTTTCCCGTGTGTAGCAATCTCAAGTGTTTCTCTGAGAGTTCTCATGTTTTTTGTTTGTTCTATTTAAAGAATACGCACTTGCATGAATTACAGTACAGTCTATACAGGGGTCACATCCGTATTTTACATTCTAGCACTGCCAGAGACATCTGTTTAGTTTACAATCCTCAACAGTACACTTTCTTTCCAACTCTATATCAGTAACATTTCCTGTTCTGCATCCTTCCATTTACGCAATATAAATCGTTTCCGCCCCTCCCTTACTGCCCAGTCTACTGCTATTTTTGGCACTTCTTACCTAGACTACTGTAACTCCCTCCTCTTTGGTCTTCCTAAGCTTCTTCAATTCGTCCAGAATTCAGCCGCCCGCATCATTATCAGATCCCACCATGTCACTCCCACCTCACAGGAGTTCCACTGGTTCCCGGTTAAGTTCCGGATTGAATTCAAAATCCTTCTGTTGACTTTCAAGGCCTTTCTCAACCTCGGCCCTCCATATCTGTCTGACCTTCTTCATGTTGCCACTCCCTTTCGTACACTCAGATCATCTTCTTCCATTCACCTGACAGTCCCGTCTGCCCATCTCACCTCTATGGGAAGCAGAGCTTTGAGTCGCTCTGCTTCTCGGCTTTGGAACTCATTACCACCCAACCTTAGAAACATTAGTTCCCTCTCACTTTTTAAATCCAAACTCAAAACCCATCTATTCAAGCTCACATGTTGTCTTTAAATTATTTGCAAAATTTTACCATTTTTAATGCCTGTTTACTTTCTGCTTTTATTGTTTATTGTTTATTTACTTGCACTTTTTTTTACGGTGTCCTTGGGTGCCAGTAAGGCGCCTTTAAATAAAATGTATTATTATTATTATTATTATTATTATTATTATTATTATTATTATTATTATTATTATTATTATTATTATTATCATCAAGGGTAAAGTATTAAGCTGAATTTAAAATGAAGTTAAAGTGTTTTGGGAGTGTATGTGGGGGCATATTTATGGTTAACACTAAAAGCATAGGCATTTGTAGGCATTTTTAAACCTAATCACAAATGCTGTATTTTTCATTATTTGTGGGAGCTTTTGCAATGTAACCCCTGTGAATGTAGGGGGTTTACTGTTATGAAGTCTTGAAGAACAGTTCTTCAGGCTTCCTGAAGGCCTTTCAAAGGCCCTTTACCTGACCAGTTTTAGAGGAATGTTTTTTTAGTGTAAAGACACAAAATGACCCATGAATGAGGCATTAAAATGAAGGCCTGAACCAGTGAACAGACAGGTACAGAGGATTATAGATGATCAGGTCAGTGGATAGTGTACTGGTAGTGCAGAATGCTGAGTGGTTGGAAAACCTTTATCTCAACAGCTTGTGTCTTTATTCACTTTTCGGCCTGTCACAGTAACTGTTGTTCACATTTCTTGAATGTAATCTCTTCAGTATGCCAAAGATAAGATATTTTATGGGCATAAAATAGTATTGAATAGAGAATGAACACAGCCTATCAGTGAAATGTGCTATGACATTTTACTTGGAGTGAAACACCCATAAAGGGCTAATTATTTTTGGCCCACAACATCCAGCTCCACCTTCCTGCAGGTGACACCATATTGTACATTAATATCTGATATTATTTACATAATGTTGATGTAAAGGAAATGTAGAGGTGCAGGAAGTTGATTATGATTTGGTATTTTTAAGGGGAAATTACTCACCTCCCTAATGGAACCTGTAAGTCACAGCTCATGGCTAAAACAGCACTTGCAGGAGATACTTCTAACAACTTTAATCAAAAACTGGCAGGAAAACAAACATAGGAAATGGCAGAAAACACTGGCTTGATTTCACAGTTCATCAAACAGCCACAGGTATGCATTTCAGAATATAAGGCAATGCCAGTGTAAATCCAATGAATCCCTTGCTCAGGTGAAGAATGCTGGCCAGGTACTGGGGCCCGGGAGCATTTTCTCTACTAGAGCTTTAGCTCAGTGTACTTTGAATGCTACTGCTAGATAGACGGACAGACAGAACACTAAGCAGCCAGCAGGCACACTAGTGAACGGACAACAACTTCCAGAAACTGTATGAAACTGTGACAAGGGATAGGTGTGATAAGTTATGGAAGAAGCTATGGAACGAATTTAACAACAGGGGCAGGAAACACCCAAACTCAGTGCACCCGATGGCCAGGGGCGTGGCTTACAAGACAGGGTCCTGACAACAGCTTGAGAACAAACAAACAAACTCACTTCTGCTCTTTAAACATGGTACAGCACATTCAGAAGTCCAATTTTGTTTTCTAAAACATGATAAAACAACAAAGGTTCTAACTTCTGACCATTGTAGTCAGACATTTTGTTGTATTTGTAAGGCCCATGACCTGTCTCAGTATGTATGTTGCCTATACTGTTTTTTCTCGTAAGCTTGCCTCAATTATTCATTCATTTTCTGTAACCGCTCAGCCTTCTAGGGTCGCGGGTACCCAAAATCTTCCAGGGTCCGGATAGCGCTAGATGCGGACTCATTACCTCAATGTTTATATATTTTTTTGTGATAGAAACAAAATATTTTGAGGGGAAACAACCTTGAAAAAATAATGGTGTTTAAGTATAATAACTGTGATTATAGGCAATTATGGAATAATTTTAACAGGCCCAGCAGTGGCAACAATTTTTTTTTTCTTTTTTTATCAATCCCTAGTCCTCTTATATGCTGTCTCACTCAGCGACTCTGGAGCATAACAGCACACATTAGTATTTGGCTGTCTAATGTCAAGAAAAAAACATAGAAAACAAATTAGCTAGTCAGTGTGTTCCGAGTCTTACGGCTGTATTAGACCCCGATTACTGAAATGATACAGCGCAGGGTGGGGGTGGAGCGCAAACAGATTAATACAACTGGAATAGAGAGGGGTACAGTGGCCTAAAGGGGAGCATTGTTCGTAGCCAGAGAGTTGAAGTCAGGGGTAAACGATGAGTATGAATGGAGTTTAGGCTAAGAATAAGACACATTGTCAAGGAGGAATGTGAATGCGAGAGTCCAGAGTCGAAAAAATGAGCCAAACATTCGACTGCAACATAATGGTTCCATAGCTTATAGACACTGACTGTTGGTTAAGATTCCCCCGTCCTTCTGTCTCCCAGTTAGTGAGCGTAGAGTTAGCTTTGCAATCTGACTACACATGTTTTCTAAACACATGTTTTTATCTGTGCAGACCAAGTTCATACCTGCATGCTGGCCTCTCTTTCTTTCTCTCTCTGTGGGTATTTCAAACTGGGTCTGCTCCTGAGGGAGTTCCACCTCTATTTTGGGTGGAGTTCCTGATTTAGCAGCACACACCCTGTTTCCTGCATCATCAACTGAATCTCTGCTGCACCACGTTGCATCTCCTTCTTCACACTTATCTCCAGCCTGCAACCTATGAACTAATGAAACGATTTCTTTTCCTGAGTATTTGATTCCCTCTTGGATTGAATTGGACACAGCATTGCTGTTAGTTGCATTAAAAATGTCAGTGGCATCTCTTGTCACTGTAAGAAACAATTCCAAGGCTTTAACAGCATCCCATTTAATTCTATTTTTCAATAATTTGATTTAATTAATAAGGAAAAATGTCATCAAACCTTTTCTTATTGGTCTACCAACATATGGTTTATATTTTTTATGTGTTTTCCATAGTTTATATTAAAATATCTTCCAACTTGCATTGTAAATACTTTCAGTACAAATAGCTTCACCGAGAGTCCCCAGACTGCTATATAGACTGCTTAATGCAATACCAGAACAGTGGCTTTTTTCCCTGGCTAATTCAGTGAGACATCCATGGAATGAATAGCCTTGCCATGCTCTTGAATTCTACATTGTCCTAATTCTGACTCAACCTGGAGGCTGATAGCTGTTGATTTACTGATGATGGCCTATAACACAGTGACATAAGCTCACACAGTTTTTCTTCAATTAACAAATTAGTTTTATTATTAGGCTAATTTAACAACATACCAAACGTACATCATGTAAAAATGTTACTACTGGTTGCTAATTCTCTGTATGACACTTCCCTGTGCTCCCCAGTTTGTAAACCTGCCCTAAATAGCATGTTAGAGGTGTAGTAAAGTGTGTCAGGCGGAGTGGAGAGGAAAGATACTGAGTTTATGGTTTCACTGTGTCACCCAACACTGGACTTGTCTGAGCATGCTGTCGTTTCTGACACTAGGCCAGGGACTGTGTGTGTGTGTGTGTGTGTGTGTGTGTGTGTGTGTGTGTGTGTGTGTGTGTGTGTGTGTGTGTGTGTG
>JBBPCW010000154.1:9503946-9515795 GCA_037974425.1 Phenacogrammus interruptus
GAACAGAGCAAAGAACAGAACTAAAACACAACAGAAAAGCAGTGGTCCTCAACGGCCACTGACCGAACCGTGACAGTTAGAGCAAGGAAAAATACTGAACTGTGCTTCACTCTCGTCTTCAGTTAGCCTTCTACCCCTGGATTATCATATCTACCTTGACATTATATATATGTGCATCCCGCTAGACATCTCTTTCACTCTCTCTATCACTCTCTCTCTCTCTTATAGATCTCCTCCAGGTCACAATGTTCCTAAGAGGACTTCATCTGCTCCTATATCCTCTGCCCGTGGACCTGCTCCTCCTGCCCCTCCTCTCCTCCCTCGTTCTGGTCCTTCTGCTCCCACTATTTCCAACAACACAGACTCCACTCATGCACCGGGACGCCCCAACCGGGTCGCCCCTAGCATTCCCAGGTAAATATTTACTGAGACCACTGTTATTCCACCATTCTTACGCTTCTGCAGCGGGTCAAAACCAAAACCTGGGACACTGGTCATACGGTAATCAGCCATAAAGTTAGAATCACCTGCCTAATATTGGGTAGGCTCCCCTTATACTGCCAAAACAGTTCTGACCAGTTGAGGCATGGTACCAAAGTATTTGATATCTGGTACCAAAACGTTAGCAGCAAATCATTCAAGTCCTATTAGTTATGAGGTGAGGCCACCATAAGTCAGACTGGTTTGTCCAGCACAGCCCACAGATTCTCCATTGGACTGAGATCTGGGGAATCTGGAGACCAAAATCAACACCTATAACTCATGTTCCTGAAACCATTCCTTAACTATTTTTGCAGTGTGACAGATAGCATTATTTTGCTGGAAGAGGCCTTTGCCATTAGGGAATACTGTTGTCATGAAGGGGAGTACTTCATCTGCAACAATGTTTTTGTAGGTAATACATCTCAAAGTAGCAAAGTAACTTGAATGTTAAGATCCAAAGTTTCCCAGCAGAGTACACGCTGTCTCCACCAGCTAGCTTACATCCTGGTGCAATCTCTTCTCCCGGTAAGTGATGCTCATGCTTCCAACACAGATTCTCCCTGCTTCTAACACATGATCTTCAAGGACTGACTCTACATTTGCTGTTTAATATGTCCGACCTCTTGACAAGTGCGACTGTAACTACATTACATTCATTTGGCAGATGCTTTTATGCAGAGCGACTTAAAAAATGAGGAAATTAAGATATGAGGAATTAATAACACTGGCTAACACATTTCTATGAGGGGCGTGTTTCATGGCAATCTTTGATGTTTCTTAGTCAAGTTGATTCTGCATCAGTTTTTCCTACCTTCAGTGGTTCTAATGATAAACTGAATTTTATGTATATTTTTCATTATAAGATTGTTGTAATACTACTATTATTGTAGTCTTACTAATACTACTATTTTCATATTAGCCTCACTGATGCGTGTGTCTAACGCTCAATGCGTGAGAGGTGGCAAACCTGTTATCTATATGTACAACAAAAAACAAACATATTAAAATGCAAAAAGTTATAAGTATAACAAAAGACCATACCAGCCGACCCGCCAAGTAAATTTCCTTTTTTAAAAATGGCGTTTCTAACTAAACCCTTGAAGCTACATGAAAATAAACGTTACCACCGAAATCAGTGTGCCGAGATTGTATAAGAAACACTACAAAATGTTATGAAATGAATTTTTGTTGCCTGGTCTAATCAATGTTAATCATGTTATCTGTCAGTGGCTTTATTGTTGTGGTCAGTGGTGTATATATGTAGGGGTAGAGAATACTAGGTTTACCATGTTTAACTAGAAACACATACATTTACACGGCACTTTCCTTTTGTCATGTTCACATAGTCATTAAAGAAGTTTTAAATGAACACAACTGAGACCCTTTATTAGAAAAACACCATGCTGGTCTACCTTGTTGTTACTGATGATGAGTCTGATGAGTTTGTGTTATATAAAATGTAGCATGAGTTCTACTAATCCCCTTACTTCATTTGTGCTTGGGAGATATATTTAGGGTAAGCATGTGTCCAGGAACTTTCCACTTTCTGAATTCCGCACTCTGTACCGGAATTGTATCTATCATCATTGCTGGCTCACAGGCGTGTTTTTATGCTTTTTTGAGAAATGGCTTTAGTCGTGCACACATTCACTCCATCCCTTCACAGTACACCTGAATAAACTAATCAAGGCCTGATGGTTTGAGGACAAGTGGAATCAGGTGGGCTTGAGCTGAATTAGACTCCGTATGTAAGCGGTTAGGGCCCCTATGACTAAACACTGGCAGAATCCCAAATTGCCCCCTGTTTGATATAAAATACATTCTACAGCGCATGTGCTACTGATTTTAGTCCCTATAGCAAGTAGGACTGTATATATTGCATGAGAACTGTGTGAATGTATGAAGCATTTAACCACTGCTACCCTGCTAGTTATTAGAGAACCTTGAAGGATAATACATGTAATACATCGTTCTGGTTACAATAGCACTCGGTAGTTTTTTGATGGTAGGAATGTAATTTTGATGGTAGATTGAGCCTAAAACCAATGACTTTCCCAGTTGTAAAGTCATGGTGCTGGTAGATACCTGAGTGAGAGGCTCCTCAGCACCTGGATAAATCCTGTTTTCTTGATGTGCCCTTGGTTTTCTTCTCAACAAGATACAACCTGTGACAGGAGGTTGAAATATGAGTCTATCTGTGGATGCCAAATATTAGGTAAATGCTTAACACTTCTTCTGGATTTTGTATTGTGGCCAAATGTTATAATTGCAGAGGCAATGCTCATTAAAACAGTTACGGCTGTAAATCAAAGGTAGCAGAAAAGAAAACTTGCCTATGCACACATAGACTTGACTTAAAATGCCGCCTCAGTGAGAGCAGAGGTTACTTGAGCTGGGTGGGGGTCTACTGGAAAATGTGTTTTTCATATTCATTTCCCCAACATTCAGTACAGAGTGTCTCCACCCCCCTGTCTCTCGCTCTCCCTTGTTCGTTAGATGCGGGAGCCTAGTCAGCAAACGGAGTAAACTCTTCTCAAGTTTCGTACAGTTATTTGATTGTTTTTTGTGGCTTTAGATACATTTTACGATTAGCAGGAAGCCAGTAAAGTAGAGGAATGGCTCAAGTTGTAGAGGCTTGTGATGATCACCCAGTGAACCACCTTGCCCTGTTTGAGCTTTGTCTTCTACTCCCTTTCCACATCACTCTTCCCCATCTCTCTGCTGCTTCTCCGTTTGCATTTGTTTCCCTCACCTCACACTCCAGTTTCTCCCCACCATGATATTTTTCACTTTGTCTCTATCTCTCTCGTTCTCACTCCCTCCTTTGCTTTGGCTCTTCTGTCATTTCCTTTCTGCCTCATTTACTTTATGTTCTGAAATGGGCCAGTTAGGACCTCCACCCTTTTTCTCCTGCTTTTTTTTCTTTTATGTACCGCCCCCCCCCCCTTACTCTTTTACTTCTCCACAATTTTCCCTCCCTTTTTCATAAACCATGCACTAACATTTTTTAAATTCTCACCCATCTTCTTTCTGATTGTGTGGCCTCTCCAGGTTCATTACTATGTCTAACGTACATCTCTGGTGCTCTAGTTAAACAGTGGTTGGTTTTTGCTGTTCAACAACCAACGTATGAAGATCTTTTTCACATGTGAAAGTCCTTTAAATGCTTTTTCAAACATGTTAATACTGAAATAACTCTTTGTGGCACCCTTTAATAATGTATATCTTGATTTTGGCTTAAAAGGTAATTCAGCTGAATTCTATATGGAGTTGTGCATTATACAGACATCTGCCAACTCTTGATAATAGTGCTAAGAGGATCTGGGGGTACAAATGTAGTCATATTATTTACCATTTACAGTGAATTTACACATCTCTTATGAATGTATATTCTCTATCACAATTTTAATTATCGTAATAGTCTGAAAATGTCTAAAAAATATATTTTCTGCAGGCACTTTTCCATTGTAATGCCCTGCATGTGTTTTAGAAAATACATTTTAGGCCAAAACCCCTGTTCTTTTTTGTCATCATTTAATACACCTGGGATCAGATCTGCTAAAAGACAGTTGTAGTTAGTGACAACAAAAACCACTCGCACACCTCTCTACTGTTTATCTTTCATTCCCCTATTTAACACACTAAATTAGATTAAATAGTCCTTGCATGATATCTCTCTGCTGCAATAAACCTCTGGTATTTCCAGGCTGTTAGATCTGCTTGGTTTCAGCAAACCATCTTTTGCTTTCTTTTCCATCGTCTCCCTCTTTTCTTTCGATTGTCCTTCGCTCGCCGCAGATTAGGAAAAATAAAAGCTGCTCTCCTCTCTCTCTGCGTTCCCATCCCAAAACGCTTCTCCTCTTCTGCCAGCTCCATTAGAGAGCGAGATTCCTGAACCTCCACAGGGATCTTTCCTGGATCCGCACTGCAGGAACGCTGCCACCCCCCCTCCATACACAGCCTCTCACACACACATACCGGCCTTTAGTTACACTCGCAGACGGCCCACAACACTACACCAGGCATCTTGTGTCAGCTCATGCCAATTTATCCTCATAGTCCTGATGGAGTGATTACTGATGGGTAACAATATTATTATGACAGTCTTTTTCCAGACACTGGCTCAAAAGGAAAGGATTGTGAAATTGAAAACAATTTAAATGGCCTACCATCAAATGTTGAAACTTCTTACAGGATAAGCCTTGTCATTGGTTAAATTAGTTTTGGCTAGCTAATCAGAAGCCGGCATCTGGAAATATCTCGAGCCTTATGAAAGCAAACCTTGTAGACCTAAAATGTAGCAGTAGATTTTCAGTTAACTGCAGCTCACTTTCTAAACGTGCAGCATCTGGTTCACGCTTTATATCACAAACATATGTACGCACTGAAACAGTGAAACAGTTATTGGGATTTTGCTGAATGGATCTGGCACAGTTATGAAGTGATAAAAAACGAAGCACTCAGAGACCGTGTGTGTGTGTGTGTGTGTTTGTGTGTATGTATATATTTCAGGAGACAGCCGCCCGCTGTGCCTTCTCGACAGCCACACTGACACCCACAAGGTGACGCAAGGCCTTCGTCCAAGAGAAGTCCAACCACAAAAAGAACAAGAAGCACCAACCGATTGCTTTTTCCTCAAATGTTTGCCAACGGCCCACATTTTTTTCCACTTGCCTTTGGTGTGGCTTTAGAGGTGGCAGGCAAGATCTTAGATCTGTGGTTATAGTCAATTTGCAATGGACTAAAATGAACTCAGTGGAGTCAGGCCAATGAATCTCTTGCCTCCAGATGTGGTGATCGGTGGGCAGCAGTATTATGCAGGATTTCATTTATGCTGTACCTGTGAGTGAAGCACCCAGACCTTTGCTCTTGTTCTGTACATATGTTTCTGCATTAATTGCTTCGAGTGTAGTTTATACTTTGTATGTATTTGGGAGAGAGACGTGAATGTGCAAAGCTTTAAATAAACCCGGGGATTCTGGGATTTTCTAAATTTTAGAGCTCGTGAAATACATGGTTGCAGGGGAAATGAATACAAAAATGTTTAATATATTATGAGATTTCTTTTTTATGGATACGGCCATGTGTTTGTAATATTCTGAAATACGACCAGAACACTATCAATACCAATAAATATGAGCACTCTTCAAAACAGACTTAATTACTTCATTTGAAACACTTTCTCAATCAGACTGAGAAACACAGTGATCCTGATATTATTACAAATTATAATAAAGATATATCACTAAAGTCTGAACACTATTCTTAGCACAGGTTTAATTGGTGGTGAAGTTTTTTTTATTGACTACTAAACTCTGACATGGTGCTTTCATTTTATTGTGATGCTTATATATGACACTGTTGGAAACTATTTTTATTTTAATTTTAAACAGAAACACTTTGTGTGGGCTGCTGTCTCTGTAGCCTTCTGGGTAGGGGTTGGTTTACAACAGCATGAAGCCGCAGGAGCGCCCCAAGCAGCTTCTGCACAACAGAACTGCCACCCACAGGCAGCCTGGCAAAGTCATCAAGGTAAGTCAAGGTACGGCTGCCCTCTGCTGGACAGTCTAACCATATACACAGGCACTTTGATTTGAGTGGAAAGTTGGACTGCACCCAGAAACTTTTCCTACTGCTTCTGTCCTCCCTCCCTTCCTACTGCTCCTCCCATACCCTGGTGGGCTGTGAAGTCGTTGAGGAGCAGGAGGAACACAGAGAACAGGCAAAGGAACAGGATGCCTGACCCTCTTCAGTGTCATCAGATTTAATGTTGATTATTGATGAACTTAGTGAATCTTGAAAAAGCTTTTTTTTTTACTCCTGGTAGCCAACCATTGGGGCTACACAGGTCAAGCCTATTTACAGATACATATCTTTCTGTGTGTGTGTGTGTGTGTGTGTGTGTGTGTGTTTTATATCAATTACACATTACCAAAACATTATAGTTGGAATCCTCAATTTCCAATTCATGGAAGAGAAGCAGATTATGAGATGGAAAAGTAGTGGCTATTAGGGTTCGTGGATGTAGTCCAAAACAGTGATGTGTTTAACTTTGCATCCAGGCCTTGAACTTTAGATTGTCTGTAGTAACAAAAAGCTATCACTTCTCATTTGCACTGCATATGTACATTTGTTGTTAGCTTTGATATTACAACCATGATGACTTCCGGTTTTTGCAGCTTAGTTTTCAAATATGGACTGAATGGCACTCAGTACAGAGCAGTGCAAACTGATCATTACTTAATATGTCAAACTGCTTTATGTAAAAAATTTTAAAAAAAAAACACAGAACACTTGGTGATGTCTTAATTCACCTTTAAAAACCTTTATTTCCTTTATTAAACCTTTATTATTAAAAAATAAAAACCTGGAATAATGACCTAATATTTGAACTGTTAATTATTTAATACTGTCCCAGTTTGTTCACCCATTGGCACCATAGTTACAGCTATAATCAATTAATACATCCTGTAAAATGAGTAACCGTGCTGTGCATTCCCTGAGGTTGCATGTAAGTGCTAAATCTGATATCAGTTATGTGCTGGCAATGTAAAAAACATTACAAATTACAGTTTTGCTAAATTAAAACGTCCATACTGTGACTTATTTGTCAGCTCAAAAAGCGGGACAAGTCCTCTCTGATCTCAGCCTCGTCCCATGGACCGTGGATGTTGTCCTTGTGTCGCTGTAGTCGCACCAGGAGCAGTGGACAGACTAATGTGAGCACCAGGAGAGCTAAAAAAAGGAGAAGAGCACCTTCGGGCCAAACGCTCGCTAGACCTCCGACCCCGGCCACACACACCAGGGATGTGGCCCAGGGGAAGCTCCACTCAGCACGGTCTCTGAGACGATGAAGCAAACAGGGCCACAGAGCAAACACTAGCAGGGCACAGCTTAACATGGCGAAAGTGTGCAAGGCCCCGGGCAACCGTGAGGCCAAACACACTGAGCCGAACAGCGCAGCATTCAGGGACAGACTGCCTGGGGGGCTGGGCTGTGTGTAGGGAAAGGACACTAGGTGGGCAAGCAGCATCATGGCAGACATGGCGTAAACAGTGTCTGTGCTCACGGACTCTGTTAGTGTCTTCAAAACAGGCGAGAAGCCAAAGGTAAAGGCCAGGAAGATGGCTGCACTCTGCAGGTCAGCCAGGCGAGTACGCTCTCTGTTGCCTCCTCCTAAAGCCTCGTACAGCCCATAGCCCAGGAGGGCAGATCCCAGGCTGGCCCAGAGCAGTGCAGCTGGATCCATATCTCCTCCTTCCATGTAGGACCACAGGGTGAGGAACACGGCCACACATGAGACCTGCTGAGCGACGAGGCCTGCTTCCCTCACCACTGTCCAGTAGCGGTACTGGTGGACGCGGATGTTGCGCCGCAGCTCCTCCAAGAATCTTCGGTCAACATAGTTGTCAGGATACGGCTGCCGCTCATACAGAACCTTCCGCCACGGGACAGCCGGGGGGGTGCCCGAATCACTGTCTGCGCCCATCACCTGCCAAATGACATTTAAAAAATGTAAAGTGTCCATTTGTCATACAAGCACACACCACAGCACAACCCACAGTGTGAGCGGCCTGAAAATGTTCCATGCATTTAACCCATTCACCAAGTGAAGCAGCGGGCAGCCAGGAGCACAGCACCCAGAGAGAAGTGTGTGGGGACGCTACCTTGCTCAAGGGTACCTCAGTGGTGCTGTGGGCAGTCTTGTGATTCAAACCCATGACCTTCCAAATGCAGAGGCAACTCCATAATGCCCAGGCCACCAGCTGCCATATCACGAAGCTGTGATACTACATATGATGCCTCTGCAAAGCACATTTTTCTAGACTGAAAAATACAAAGAAAAAGACTCAAAACCTAGGTCTGAGGTTCCCCCTCCAGAAAATAGTGTGATTTCTTGAGGTTTCGTGATTGTTTTCATCTTTACAGAAAAGTACCAACAGCAAATCTCTTTATTAAATACATGTAATAATGACTAAAAGTCGTGACTATGGTCATCATATGAGACTGTCAAATAAAATGACAAACTTGATTTAAAGCATGCAAAAATTACTTAAAAATGACTATGATCAGCATATAGGCTGTCAAGTATATTAACCACCAATAGTAAATCTGTTGTTTTAAAGCAAGTAATCATGATTAAAAAGTTATGACTATGGTAGACATATAAGGCTGTCAAATACAATAACAACCAACAGAAAACCTCTTTATTTAAAACATGTAATAATGACTTCAATGTTATAACTATGGTCAACATATAAGGCTGTCAGATAAAATATACAAAAGTAGTTATTTACATGTAGTTAGAAATACATGTAATAAATTAAAATGACTATACTCAACATATTAGGCTGTCAAATGAAACCAGGGGCGTGGCTACACAAGAATGTAGAAACCGGGATCAATAGGGGGAATTTGGGTGACTGCGTTAAAAGTCGGACTATTTGGGGGGAAAGGGACGGATGATTGTGACAAGCTGCCTGAGCAGCATCTGTAAGGTCTCCTATCTGGTATAGGACAGACTTTTAGCGACTCCATTGCTTTAGACCCTTGTCCACCTCACCATAAACAATCAAGCCAAGCAATAAAATAGATTTTAGAAAGCATGTCCTTCATAATACGAAAGTCAGCGGTTAAAGTATAAAATAGTTAAAGGTTATTGTCAAAATTCTTACCAGATCAGCTGCTGTTTCCTTTTCGTTATTAACATCTCGCCATTACATTCGCAGGATGTGACGAGAAAGGAAAACAGAGCCGGCCGGGTGCTGCGCCATCTGCCGGAGGTCTGCAGACCGGGCTGTGACCCAATCCAAATTCAGTAGCGTAATAAAGAACACTATATGGACAAAAGTATTGAGACGCCTGACCATTACATCAACAGGAACTTTAGTGATAATGTATTCAAATACATAGACGTAAATATGGAGTTGGTTCCCCCTTTGCAGCTATAGCTGCTTTCACTCTTCTTAAAAGACTTTCCCCAACATTTTGGAGTTTCTGCGGGAATTTGTGCCCATTCAACCCGTAGAGTGTATATGAGGTCAGGCACTGATATTGAACGAGGAGGTCAGGGTTCTGTGCAGGCCAGTCAAGCTCTTCCAACTATCTCTTTATGGACCTTGCTGTGGGCACTGGGGCACAGCTGTGATGTAATAGAAAAGGTTCTTCCCCAAACTGTGTCCACAAAGTTGGAAGCATGGCGTTGTCCAAAATGTCTTGGTAAGCATTAAGACTGTCCTTCATTGGAAGTGAGGGGCCACCTGAATTCCATAATTAAGAGGTGTGTCCCAATACTTTTTTCCATAGAGTGTACCTCGTTAGTTAATGTGACCGTTAACTTTTGGTGTGTTTGGTCTTTTAATATTGGGCTGTACTTACTGAAGAACAGGGTTTTTCCGAATTATTGCGAGGTATGATTTTGTCATAGTAATATGAGAAATGAAGTTTCTGTGCGATGTGACCCATAAACACTGTAGATACACAGTCAACTTCATGATAGCAGGAGCCCTGGCTTGCAATTTCTTCCAGTTCATCCCTAAGGTGTTGGATCAGGTTGAGGTCAGGGCTCTATGTGGGACAGTAAAGTTCTTACACACTGAGCTCTTCCAGCCATGTCTTTATGGAGCTTGCTTTGTACACTTGGGCACAATCATGCTGGAATAGAAAAGGACCTTCCCCAAAATGCATCTACATTAAGATTAGCATTCACTGGAATGGGCAAAGCCCAAAAAAGTGTGTCCTAATACTTTGCATTTGAGATAAAATTGAATTCCAACATGATTCAGTGCCTTCTCTCCTCAGAATACAGCCAGAGAAGGCAGTGTTTGTTACAGTTCAGACACCGTTGTTTCATTTATCCAAATTGGCTTACAGTTGTCTGTTGAGTGTTTGGAGAACCAGCAGAGAGTTTTAAGTGCAAAATCTTTAAATAGGGAGCAGTGCAAGAATATGCAAGCGTATTCTGATAGAAGAGAAAGTGTGATTTAGGATAGATAGTAAATTAGTACAGTCAAGTATTCGTCACACATGAGCACACCACAGTATGAACTTCTTTCTCTGCAGTCCTGGGATGTGAACCCACAACGTTCAGATCACAGAGCCAACTCCCTTTTGAGGATCATGAGCAGGGGTGTCAAACTCCAGTCCTGGTAGGCCATGGTCCAGCATGTTTTGGTGATTTCCCTGCTTAGAAACACCTGGTTCACACTGGCAGTTATCATCAGGTTTAGTAAAGGAGGAGAACCATCAAACTGTACTGGACACTAGCCTTCCAGGACATGAGCTTGACACCCTTGATCAAGAGGGATTCTACTGCTCTAGTAGCGCCTGGCAGCTCATTCCACCTATCAACACTGTTAACACTAGCTGACAGGAAAATGAGTTTTGAAAAAGCCCATACGAAAGGATGCCAGCACAACACAGTAGAAAATTCTACAAATAGATTATGCACATGATACATTATGCTTTTATTAAAGTCTGAGCTGTTGGTGATCATCATAAGTAGATTTTTGTTGTTTTAGCATAGGTTGTGGGATACCAATTTCATTATATGTATTCCAGTGCAATATGATCATTGCTGTTATACTATTCAAATGGTATAATATTTCGCCAGAAGTCTCAGTCTTGATAGTGACGAAATGAAAATGGAGTTGTGAAATGAATGGGGTAACCGTGGTTCTGCTGTGATTCTGACAAGTCCATGTCCTTAACATTAAGACACAGTTGTTCTTATCAACAAAAAAGGAACCATCGTTGTGAAGTTGACAGCACTGGAGCTGCATGATTGATCATTGTTCCCTTAGGTTACTACACTGCACATGCGGACCCTCGTCTGCTGACATCTTGACGTCATGTGTCAGCAGACTGGCCTCTGAGCCAATTCCATCACATTTCTTCAAACAAATGACTCTGCCATTTCTTCATGGAGCTCCCTTTATTAATCTACATGCATGACCTAATTTAATAAGGATAAATAAATAATTTTGTTAATTAATTGTGCCCTCAACAAATGCAAAACACTGCCATATGGCAAGCACATGACTGGCTTAGTGCCAAGATGAATTCAACCAATGCCCCTAATCCACAGATCCAAAATTAGCCTTTCAGGTCTACACTGTCTACTGAGGTAACCTTCACTATATATACAGTACTGTGCAAAAGTCTTAGGCACCTGAGAAAAATATACTGAAAAGCTGTTTGCTACTGGGCAGTAGTGTTACGTTAGTGTTAAAACACTAGTTTTACAATAAATACAAATAACATTAATACAGTAAACCATAGTTTCATTTTTGGCAAAGTGTTTGCTTGAGCATTTCCAGACCTCCTTCCTCATGGAAGCCCAGTATTATTTGTAGCTTCCCTCAGAG